>CM053030.1:519347841-519377199 GCA_028564925.1 Lithobates sylvaticus | reverse complement strand
GAAGGCGCCGGCGGCGCGGAAGACGACGACCGCCGCAAGAACAGAAGAGACCCCGGAAGACCCCCGAAGGCGGATCGAGACCCCCAGACGACGGCGGCGACGACGAAGAAGGTAGCCGGACTTCCCCCGCTCAGTAAAAGAGCTTGGTAAATGGCGGGGGAGTCCGGCGAGAAGACCCCCAAGACGGAAGAAGACCCCCGG
Source organism: Lithobates sylvaticus (assembly GCA_028564925.1). NCBI lineage: Eukaryota > Metazoa > Chordata > Amphibia > Anura > Ranidae > Lithobates > Lithobates sylvaticus. Next base: position 519,376,998 of record CM053030.1, on the reverse strand, counting down.
AGCAGTGCAATAAACTATTTTTTCAAAAGTGTGTGTGTTTTTTTTTTACTTTACATTTTACACCTTAGGTGAATGGGTAGGGGTACATCGTACCCCATACTCATTCACATAGGGTGGGGGGCCGGGATCTGGGGGCCCCCTTATTAAAGGGTGCTCCCAGATGCCGATAAGCCCCCGCCCGCAGACCCCGACAACCAACGGCCAGGGTTGTCGGGAAGAGGCCCTTGTCCTCATCAACATGGGGACAAGGTGCTTTGGGGTGGGGGGGCCGCACGGCCCCCCTTTCCCAGGGCACCCCCCATGTTGAGGGCACGCGGCCTGGTACGGCTCAGGAGGGGGGGGGCGCTCGTTCGTCCCCACCCCTTTCCTGGCCTGCCAGGCTGCGTGCTCGGATGAGGGTCTAACATGGATTTGGGGGGAACCCTTTAAATCCATGCCAGCTTACGGAGCCAGCGCGGCGGCATTTACTGCCTCCGCTAGCTACGTAATCTGAAGTCACGTGCTAAATGAACGGACTTGCCGATGAGCGGCAAGTCCGTTCATTTTCAAAAGTCCCGCGGACTTTGGCCGGCGGATTATCCGTCCGTGCGTGTGTGGGCAAGTCCGCACGTGTGTGGGCAAGTCCACACGCTCGGAAAGTCCAGCGGACCCAGCTGGAAAGTCCGGCGGGATTGTCCGCTGGACTAGGTCCGCCGGCAAAAGTCCGCACGTGTGTACGCGGCATTACTCTACCTGATAACCTGTGCTGACCCGGCTTGTCTGACCCTGCTCCAGCCTGCTGCCTTACTCTACCTGCTTACCCGTGTTTGACCCGGTTTGTCTCACCCTGCTCCAGCCTGCTGCAGATCCTGCATCACCCAGCTCACTGGATCTCTGACCTGCATCTGCTTCTGCTAACAACAGAATTCCGGTCTTCCCTGGTGATCCATCATCCACCCTTCTGTGCCAGCTACCACAGATCTCACAGGCACTCCTACCTCACTGAGCTCTCGAGGCCAGTGGCCCCTGAGCCAGGGCTGTAAGAGAGGTCTCCTCCTACATGTCAGGCTCTATGATAAGGTACGTAACAGTATCAAACAGCCATGTTTGAGCCTGCAGGAGGAACCTCCCCGGTGGAGGAGATTTGTCAGCACCTCGCAGCTCTCACACTGTGAGGCTGTGAAATCCTTACAGGAGGGTTACATTAAGCTGGAAGAACAGGTACAGAATTTAACAGTTCCTACTAATGCAGCTTCTGCATCCTCTGCTGCACCTACACAGACTTTTTCCACAACCTCAGTGGTGATGCTACACCCAAACCCAGAGTCCCCACTCCAGAGAGATTTGAAGGGGACCAAACTAAATTCTGGGCCTTCCACAAGGCATGTCAGCTTTATTTTACTCAGCAACCCCATACTTCTTCACTAGAATCCATCCAGGTGGGATTTATAATCTCTCTGCTTCAAGGAGATTAATGACACCAAGAGCTCCAGTCCCTGTCGCACGCTACCTGGCACCAGCCAGTTCAGGCTCTACCAGTTCAGCATCTGATGTTCCTGATCCTATGCAATTAGGATTGAAGCAACCGGGCCGTCTTTAAGGCAGGGCAAAAGGGACAGCTGCCCTGGGCCCTGTCATTGTTGTGGGGCCCAAAGCAGCTGACTCATACTTGCCAACTATCCCAATTTAAATTCCCTTGAATTTTTAGTCCCTTGTTGTGTCCTGATATCTCAGTGTGAAGTGCTGCTACCAATGCTGCCCAGCTCGGCCCTATTGTTGTGTACAGATGACTCACCTGCAGACCCTGTGTTTATATGTAAATAACCAGCATTCATATGTAAATAGGAGCATCATTCATATGTAAATAGCTGCATCTGACGGCATAGATATGTAAATAAAGGTGGCATTCATATGTATATCATGCCCCTGTAGTGAGGAGTTGATGTGCTGTAACCTCTAGCAACCAATCAGTGAGCAGTATTACTGTACAGTAATCTCTAGCAACCAATCAACAAGCAGAAATCATGTGCTGTAACATCTAGCAACTAATCAGTGAACAGTAATGTGTGCTGTAACCTCTAGTAACCAGTCAGTAAGCAGTAATGATACACTAACCTCTGGCAACCAAACCTGATCTGATACAGTATTTTAAGTCTAGCTGCTATTTATTGTGAATCTCAGAGCAGGTGGGGAGCGAAATTGTATGGGGGGGGGGGGGGCAAGAAAATGTTTGCCCAGGGTCCAATCAGTATTAAAAATGGCCATGGACCAACCCTGTCCCCTGAAGAGCGAGAGTAACTGAGGGGTTACCATGTTCTGGCACCACCAACACCTAAGGCGCAATTTTTCAGCAGAGTATATATTGCAGTCTGTATAGTATATATACACTGCAGTTCAGAGTATATAGTGCAGTCCGTATAGTATATATAATAGAGTGCAGGGTATATATTGCAGTGTGCAATATATAATACATTCAAATGGGGGCGTGGCTTGGCGTGCAGCGTAGATGGACGCTGAGTGAGAGAGCTCTGGTGATTCAGGAGACCTAGGGAGTGAAATGACCTGTACACAGGACGACTATGTCCACCTTCATCCCTACGATCAGCCGAAACCCCTAAAAGCAAACCATCACAGCTAACCTCAGCAAATACATATACAGCGGTGAAGGCAGCAGCTCCAAGACGGCACTTATACACAGAACGGCCAGGAGAGAGGACATGGAGGATGATGAGATATCCCTGCCAGCGTCAGAGGACTCCTCCAGAGGTAACACAACAAGCGTGACATATGCCACTATGACTGTAATAGCAGCTGACATAAAGAACTCCTTCTCTGCAGCCATTACTGACATCAAAAAACAGAATTACTCAGACTCTCAGGACAAATGGCAGTAAATGAGAGACCAGGGAAGAGGAGAGACAGGGCTCTGATAAGGCTGGACGAGATCACAATCACTCACTCTCAACACATGGTTGATATGAACAGGCCAATCAAGGACCTAGACAATAGAGGTAGAACACACAACATTAGAGTGAGAGGTGTCCCAGAGTCTGTCAGCCCAGAACAAATTAAACCTGCCCTCTCCTCCATCTTTAATAGCCTAATGGAAAGGCCTGAAGACTCACCTATTGAATATGATAGAGCCCACACAGCTCTTAGACCCAGGGCACCAGACAACAACCCCCCAAGAGACATTTATTGTCTACCAAGTTTCTCTTTGAAAGAGGAGATTCTCCAGAAACCCAGGACAAACGAGCAAGTGATATTTAATGGCGTAAATGTCCAGCTTTTTCAGGACCTTTCTCCAATCACGCTGAGAAACAGAAGAGCTTTGAGACCACTACTTGAAGTTCTCAAAGAAAAAGGAATTACTTACAGGTGGACGTTTCCTTTTGCCCTTCAAGCCACATACAGTGGCAAACAATACATGCTCAGAATCCCAGAGGAACTGCAACAATTCTGTGAGAATCTGCAGTTTGCCCCTGTAGATCTCCCTGAATGGTACACAGATTACTGACTGCCCCCTTCCATCAACAATATGCCTTCCTTACCAGGCCCCTCTCCTGCAAAATCACCCTACCACCACGGGAAAAACAGAGGAAACACCAGCAGAAACAACTACAACTCCCCTTTCACCAAAAGCCCCAGAATGTGAGCCGCCAAATGAGATTAGAACCTTCTCTTTCTAACTGGTTATACGTTTAAACTGTTGTTAAAAACCTGTTCACTTCTCTTTATTTCAAAGTTGATTTGCTAAACACATGTGGTATTCACCACTTTGATTTATTTCATCACCAAAGAAAATTTGTTCTTTCTGAAGCCATTTGTGCAATTCTCCACAAGATGGCAGCAACTCAACAGCAGTTGATTATGAGAACCATGCTAGTAATGATAAATTATACTTATTACCATAACTTACCACTAGAGGGACTTCTTTTCTCAGCAACAACCTAGTAACATGTACTAGACTCCAAACAACACCAACACCAAACTATCCTGGTAACTTACAAATATGTGTAGCGGTGAGACCTTTTCAAGGTGTCCGCTATGTGTAAATTTAGTTATTTTTGTCTCTCAGAACAGTAAAGGGGTCCTGAGAGCTAGTTGGATAGGAAAGCTTTGGCATCAGTTTGGCTGGGCTGTCTTGGGGTTCTGCCTGATCATGTGTGTGGTGAGGTACACATGACAGTAGGGCTGCAACTAATGATTATTTTCATAATCGATTAGTTGGCCGATTATTTTTTTCGATTAATCGTCTAATAACCTTAAAAAAGAAATGTGTGGTGTATAATTTAGTTAATATGTAAAGTTTAAAAAAAGGCAATGTATTCTTAAATATCTCTATACAGTGGTAAATATAAACAACCAACTATATGGTTAGGGAGCAAAATATCAAATCCACTCTTAGAATAACAGACAGAAGAGATATACTGTATATACTATTAGAGGAGATATACTGTATACACTATTAGAAGAGACATACTGTTTTTTGGCCAATTTGTTGTTGGGCAGAATAAAAAACACATATTGCTGCAAAAACGCATTACATGATTTTCTGCAGCTTCTCCATTGAAGTATATTGAACCAAAAAAAAGTTTTGCATTAAAGAAAAGTCCCTGACCCTTTCCAAATACACAGCAGCTGAAAAAAGCATAGATGTGAACGTGTCCCATAGGAAACCATGTAATGAACTGTAGTACGTTTCTGCAAAAAGCACCAAAAAACACATAGATGTGAACCAGGTCTAAGACGTTTAATAACATAATGGGGTTAAAAAATAACAAAAATTAGCCCTTTATAGTACAAAAAAAGCAGATAATCACTACTGTAAGGGTTTAATATTTTTTTTACCGTAGAACTGTGAAAGTATTATTTACAGTAGTGATTATTTGCTCTTTTTGTACTATAAAGGGCTCATTTTATTTTTATTTTTTTACCCCCATTATATTACTGGCCGATTAATCGATTATGAAAATAGTAATCAATTAATTTCATAATTGATTAGTTGTCGATTAATCGATTAGTTGTTTCAGCCCTACATGACAGGCTCAGAACCAGGCCTGGTTGGACGTTTGTGTACCAGCAATCCCCGGAGCCAATCAGTGGGTGCGTTTGGCCCCGCTGAGGAGTCTGGGGAAGGGTACTTAAGATGCTGGAGTCACGTGTTCGGGGTTCCTGGATATAGACCGGGGTAGCCCCACAAGGGGTCCCGGGAGCATGTGCCGCCCCGCAACATGGTTGGTTTGACAAGCCCCACAGACCCACTTGGTCTGGGGCAAGGATCCATCTGTTCCGAGTCTCGGAACCGGCTGGTCCGAGGCGCAGTAACTGAGGGAGGAATCAAGGCGTCCGGGTGCGCTCTCAACTTGGAGGGGCACCGCAGTTCGTGAACGCGACTGGGGGAGGACTCTTAGGAGGAGGGCCAACAAGCTGGCATCCTGAGAAGTGCCTGGTTGCTGTTTTGTCAAGGACACTAGAGAATCCACGCTTCCCCAATACTGTCAAGGAGACGGATAACGTTCCAGGTACTGAGGAAAGCTTCCCGTTTTGTTTCTGAGTGCTACTTTGATTCAAGGTCAGAGACTTTGCAAATTTAGTAATTCAAGTGCTGACTGCCATAATCTCTGGCTAGAGATTTGTTCAGCTTGGAAGCGCCCAGCTGCAAGTGGCTACTCTCTGGGATGCTGAATAGAGACTTTTGTATACTTAGCAGTTCAAGGTGCTTGAGTTTTCTTCACCCTTACCCTCTGTTCCAACATGAGACTGTGTCTGTTGGATGTTACCCCTGCAAAAAAGCCCTTTCAAAAGGACTTTTATGGTGTCAGTTAGGGATGGGCCCGGTGCTCGATGCGAACCCACGTTCGCATCGAGCACCGGGCGTTCGCTCGCTCGGCGAGCCCAGAACTATTTTGGCCGCTCGCATCACGTTCGTGTGATGCGAGCGGCCCCTCAATGCATTGCGGCCGGCGCGGCCGACGCAGTGCATTGCTGGCTGATGATTGGCCAAGCATGCACTGTGACCCCGCATGCTTGGCCAATCACAGCCCCGGAAACTCGAAGAGCCATAATTGGCTACAGGCAGGACGCCTGTAGCCAATTACAGCTCAGGGGCTGTAGTACACGCCCCCCCCTATAAAAGGCCGCCACGCCGTCTGCGCCGGTCACATGCTGTTCCGGCGCAGATTGAGCAGGCTGATTCTGTGACACTCTGCTCGATTTAGTTAGGTAGAGAGATTCACTTACAGAAATTGAGTTAGATAGATTCAGTTACAAAGATTGATTGAGAAAGAGGGGCTTGTAGTGTGTTCGTGGCAGGCAGGCAGAGCTCCTATATTTTGTTACCAGAAGCACCTATAGGACTTGTAGTGTGTTCGTGGCAGGCAGGCAGAGCTCCTATATTTTGTTACCAGAAGCACCTATAGGACTTGTAGTGTGTTTGTGGCAGGCAGGCAGAGCTCCTATATTTTGTTCCCAGAAGCACCTATAGGACTTGTAGTGTGTTCGTGGCAGGCAGGCAGAGCTCCTATATTTTGTTCCCAGAAGCACCTATAGGACTTGAAGTGTGTTAGTCCCATCACACACACAGAGCTATATTTTGTTCCCACACGCACCTATAGGACTTGAAGTGTGTTAGTCCCATTACACACACAGAGCTATATTTTCTTCCCAGAAGCACCTATAGGACTTGAAGTGTGTTAGTCCCATCACACACACAGAGCTATATTTTGTTCCCAGAGGCACCTATAGGACTTGAAGTGTGTTAGTCCCATTACACACACAGAGCTATATTTTCTTCCCAGAAGCACCTATAGGACTTGAAGTGTGTTAGTCCCATCACACACACAGAGCTATATTTTGTTCCCAGAGGCACCTATAGGACTTGAAGTGTGTTAGTCCCATTACACACACACAGAGCTATATTTTCTTCCCAGAAGCACCTATAGGACTTGAAGTGTGTTAGTCCCATCACACACACAGAGCTATATTTTCTTCCCAGAAGCACCTATAGGACTTGAAGTGTGTTAGTCCCATCACACACACAGAGCTATATTTTGTTCCCAGAAGCACCTATAGGACTTGAAGTGTGTTAGTCCCATCACACACACAGAGCTATATTTTGTTCCCAGAAGAACCTATAGGACTTGAAGTGTGTTAGTCCCATCACACACACAGAGCTATATTTTCTTCCCAGAAGCACCTATAGGACTTGAAGTGTGTTAGTCCCATCACACACACAGAGCTATATTTTGTTCCAGAGGCACCTATAGGACTTGAAGTGTGTTAGTCCCATTACACACACAGAGCTATATTTTCTTCCCAGAAGCACCTATAGGACTTGAAGTGTGTTAGTCCCATCACACACACAGAGCTATATTTTGTTCCCAGAAGCACCTATAGGACTTGAAGTGTGTTAGTCCCATCACACACACAGAGCTATATTTTGTTCCCAGAAGCACCTATAGGACTTGAAGTGTGTTAGTCCATCACACACACAGAGCTATATTTTGTTCCCAGAAGAACCTATAGGACTTGAAGTGTGTTAGTCCCATCACACACACAGAGCTATATTTTCTTCCCAGAAGCACCTATAGGACTTGAAGTGTGTTAGTCCCATCACACACACAGAGCTATATTTTGTTCCCAGAGGCACCTATAGGACTTGAAGTGTGTTAGTCCCATTACACACACAGAGCTATATTTTCTTCCCAGAAGCACCTATAGGACTTGAAGTGTGTTAGTCCCATCACACACACAGAGCTATATTTTCTTCCCAGAAGCACCTATAGGACTTGAAGTGTGTTAGTCCCATCACACACACAGAGCTATATTTTGTTCCCAGAGGCACCTATAGGACTTGAAGTGTGTTAGTCCCATTACACACACAGAGCTATATTTTCTTCCCAGAAGCACCTATAGGACTTGAAGTGTGTTAGTCCCATCACACACACAGAGCTATATTTTGTTCCCAGAGGCACCTATAGGACTTGAAGTGTGTTAGTCCCATTACACACACAGAGCTATATTTTCTTCCCAGAAGCACCTATAGGACTTGAAGTGTGTTAGTCCCATCACACACACAGAGCTATATTTTCTTCCCAGAAGCACCTATAGGACTTGAAGTGTGTTAGTCCCATCACACACACAGAGCTATATTTTGTTCCCAGAAGCACCTATAGGACTTGAAGTGTGTTAGTCCCATCACACACACAGAGCTATATTTTGTTCCCAGAGGCACCTATAGGACTTGAAGTGTGTTAGTCCCATTACACACACAGAGCTATATTTTCTTCCCAGAAGCACCTATAGGACTTGAAGTGTGTTAGTCCCATCACACACACAGAGCTATATTTTGTTCCCAGAAGCACCTATAGGACTTGAAGTGTGTTAGTCCCATCACACACACAGAGCTATATTTTGTTCCCAGAAGCACCTATAGGACTTGAAGTGTGTTAGTCCCATCACACAGAGATCCTATATTTTGTTCCCAGAAGCAACTATAGGACTTGAAGTGTGTTAGTCCCATCACACAGACCTTTATTTTCTTCCCAGAAGCACCTATAGGACTTGAAGTGTGTTAGTCCCATCACACAGAGCTCCTCTATTTTCTTTGCAGAAGCACCCATAGGACTTCTAGTGTGTTAGTGGCATCACACAGAGCTCCTATATATTCTTCTCAGCAGCACCCACAGGACTTCTAGTGTGTTAGTGGCATCACACAGAGCTCCTCTATTTTCTTTGCAGAAGCACCCATAGGACTTCTAGTGTGTTAGTGGCATCACACAGAGCTCCTATATATTCTTCTCAGCAGCACCCACAGGACTTCTAGTGTGTTAGTGGCATCACACAGAGCTCCTCTATTTTCTTTGCATAAGCACCCACAGGACTTCTAGTGTGTTAGTGGCATCACACAGAGCTCCTCTATTTTCTTTGCAGAAGCACCCACAGGACTTCTAGTGTGTTAGTGGCATCACACAGAGCTCCTCTATTTTCTTTGCATAAGCACCCACAGGACTTCTAGTGTGTTAGTGGCATCACACAGAGCTCCTCTATTTTCTTTGCATAAGCACCCACAGGACTTCTAGTGTGTTAGTGGCATCACACAGAGCTCCTCTATTTTCTTTGCAGAAGCACCCACAGGACTTCTAGTGTGTTAGTGGCATCACACAGAGCTCCTCTATTTTCTTTGCAGAAGCACCCATAGGACTTCTAGTGTGTTAGTGGCATCACACAGAGCTCCTATATATTCTTCTCAGCAGCACCCACAGGACTTCTAGTGTGTTAGTGGCATCACACAGAGCTCCTCTATTTTCTTTGCATAAGCACCCACAGGACTTCTAGTGTGTTAGTGGCATCACACAGAGCTCCTCTATTTTCTTTGCAGAAGCACCCATAGGACTTCTAGTGTGTTAGTGGCATCACACAGAGCTCCTATATATTCTTCTCAGCAGCACCCACAGGACTTCTAGTGTGTTAGTGGCATCACACAGAGCTCCTCTATTTTCTTTGCATAAGCACCCACAGGACTTCTAGTGTGTTAGTGGCATCACACAGAGCTCCTATATTTTCTTCTCAGCAGCACCCACAGGACTACCGACTACAATGGCTGGAAGACCGCCAAGGGGAGGCAGAGCGTGCAGAGCCAAGAACACAGGGCAGGCAGGCTCTGTTTCTAGTGGACGTGGCCGTGGACGTGGTCGTGCATCGTCATCAGCATGTGGCCATGGGACACGCGCGTCTTTGTTTTCGGCAGCTGGACATGTGGAGCCGCATCATGCTGAAGGCTTGGTAGAATGGATGACCAAGCCCTCCTCATCCTCCTCATCCTCTCTCACCCAGGCTCAGGGTACTGACAGAGCATCATCAGCCACCCCTTCCCTAGACCCACCATGTCCTCCTGAGGAGTCCCCCGAACTCTTTGAGCACAGTGTTGGGTACATGCTCCAGGAGGATGCCCAACGATTCGAAGGCTCGGATGACGATACCCAGCTTGAGGAATCTGGCAGTACTGTTCCACCAGCTGCAGCTTACTGCCAGGTTTGCTCTAGTGGTGAAGAGGGAGGGGATGATGAGGTCACTGACTCCACGTGGGTGCCTCAAGGGAGAGAGGATGAGGAGGAGGACGAGGAGGAGGAGGATGCGGCGTCACATGTCCAACGAGGCAGGATGCCCCCTGGAGGCCAGGTAGAGGCCAGCACAGCAACTGTACAACACCGCAGAGCTCCGCCTGTGCAGGGCGCTGCCTCTGCACGTTATCAGAAAAGTTCTTTGGTGTGGGCCTTTTTTGAGACGAGTGCAGCAGATCGCACCACTGCTATTTGCAATATTTGTCTCAAGCGTATCTCGCGTGGCCAAAACATCAGCCGCTTGGGCACGACAAGCATGACCAGACATATGGCGACCTGCCATGCAGCTCGTTGGCAGGCACACATAAAAGACCCACACCAAAGAACTAAGCGGACCTCTACTTGCTCCTCCTCAGCTGGGATCTCCATCCCCACTACACCTTCAGTCCTCTCTGAAAGCTGCTCTGAGAGGACTGAAGGTGTAGAATTCGGTGTGTCACAACCAAGTACTTGCAGTACACCGACGTCCGATTGCAGCAGGCAAATTTCCCTGCCCCAGCTGCTGGACCGTAGAAAGAAGTACACTCCCAGCCATCCACATGCCCAGCGGTTGAATGCTAGCCTTGCTAAATTGCTAGCACTTCAACTGCTGCCTTTTCAGTTGGTAGACTCGGCCCCCTTCCGTGAGTTTGTTCAATGTGCGGTTCCTCAGTGGCAGGTCCCCAAACGCCACTTTTTCTCGCGGAAGGCGATTCCGTCTCTCTACCGGCATGTGGAGGGCAATGTCCATGCCTCGCTGGACAGGGCGGTCAGCGGTAAGGTGCATATTACCGCTGACTCATGGTCCAGCAGGCATGGACAGGGACGGTACCTTTCTTTCACGGCCCATTGGGTCACTCTATTGGCAGCTGGGAGGGATGCAGGACAAGGTGCAGTAGTGTTGGAGGTTGTTCCGCCACCACGCCTCCAAAACGCGACTACTGCTACTGGTTGTGACACACCTCTCTCCTCCACCCCCCCTCCTCTTCTTCTTCCTCCAGTGCTCTGTCCTTGGAACCAGCGGTGCTCCGTAGGCGTACAAGGGGCTACGCAAGTACGCAGGCAAAAAGATGCCATGCCGTGCTTGCGCTGGTGTGTTTGGGGGACAGGAGCCACACTGGGCCAGAGGTTCTGGCAGCTCTGCAGGGGCAGGCCGAGAGGTGGTTGACGCCACGTCAGCTTAAGCCAGGAATGGTCGTTTCTGACAATGGCACCAACCTCCTCTCCGCCCTGCGACAGGGGCAGCTCACCCATGTGCCCTGCATGGCTCACGTCCTCAACCTGGTGGTGCAGCGGTTCTTGGGCAGGTTCCCAGGCTTACAGGATGTCCTGAGGCAGGCCAGGAAAGTCTGTGTGCATTTCCGCCGATCTTATAATGCCAGTGCTCGGCTGACTGAGCTGCAAAAGGAGCTGAACCTGCCCAAGAACCGCCTAATATCTGACATGCCCACCAGGTGGAACTCAACGTTGGCCATGCTGCAGCGACTGCACACGCAGCAGAGGGCCATCAATGAGTACCTTTGCGACTACGGCACCAGGACAGGGTCAGGGGAGCTTGGTTTTTTTTCCCCACGTCAGTGGAGCATGATCAGGGATGCATGCACTGTCCTCTCACCATTTGAGGAGGCCACGAGGATGGTGAGCAGTGACAGTGCATGCATCAGTGACACTGTCCTCTTGTCCACCTGTTGGAGCATACGCTGCGTGGGATAATGGACAGGCACTTGAGGCAGAACAGAGGCAGGAAGAGGAGGACTTCCTTGCCTCTCAAGGCCCCCTTTATCCGGACAGTGTTCCTTCTGTCCCACCCATCACACAGGAAGAGGATGAGGAGGAGGAGGAGGAGGAGGAGGAGGATTGTGTGAGCATGGAGGTGGAGCCTGGCACTCAGCATCAGCAGCAGCAGTCTTTTAGGGATGATGTACAGTCCCAACAAGCCAGTGGACTTGTACGTGGCTGGGAGGAGGTGGCTGGCGATCATGTCATCCTCAGTGACCCAGAAGACTCCGGACCGAATGCCTCAGCTAACCTACGCTGCATGGCCTCCCTGATCCTGCAAAGCCTGCGGAAGGATCCTCGTGTTCTTCGGATCAAGGAGAGGGACCATTACTGGCTGGCCACTCTCCTTGATCCGCGGTACAAGGGTAAGGTTGCGGACCTTATCTTGCCGTCGCAGAGGGAGCAGAGGATGAGACATCTCAGGGAGGCCTTGCAGAAAGGTCTGTGCAACGCGTTCCCAGAAACTGGGAGGCTACAAACTCCTGGTCCTGGGCGACGAGTTGCTGAGGCTTCGGTCAGTGGCAGAAGGAGCGGTGGGGAAGGTGGACGTCTGACCAATGCGTTCAGACAATTTTTAGTCCGCAGCCCCAAGGTATGATCGGTTCCAGCAACCATCGCCAGCGTCTGATATACATGGTGCAGGAATACCTTGGGGCAAGGTCAGACTTGGACACCTTTCCCACCGAAAATCCTCTGGCTTACTGGGTCCTGAGGATGGATCACTGGCCAGAGCTTGCACAGTATGCAATTGAGCTACTGGCCTGTCCTGCCTCCAGCGTTCTTTTCCGAACGCACATTCAGTGCTGCTGGAGGATTTGTGACTGATCATAGGGTGCGCCTGTCCACCGCCTCGGTTGATCGACTGACATTCATCAAAATGAATCAGTCTTGGATCACCACCAGCTACCAGGCACCTGAGGCGGATATAACCGAATAATTTTTAATGTCACATCCCTTGAAGACTGCCTATGCTGATGCTGAGTGACTGTCCTCTTATGTTCACTGACTATCCTCTTCCTCCTCCTCAATGATCCATGCCACCACACCAGTGCCTAAGGCACAATTTTTCAGCCCCTGTTTAACAGGGGCGTGTACTTCCAATTTTTTAAAAAAATGCTTCGCAACACGTGTGACTGCTGTGCTCCAAGTACAGTCTCTGTGAGGGGTTGCAGTGTTGTGGCACCAGCACCAGTGCCTAAGGCACAATTTTTCAGCCCCTGTTTAACAGGGCGGGTACTTACAATTTTTTAAAAAAAAATGCTTCGCAACACGTGTGACTGCTGTGCTCCAAGTACAGTATCTGTGAGGGCCGGGTTGCAGTGTTGTGGCACCAGCACCAGTGCCTAAGGCACAATTTTTCAGCCCCTGTTTAACAGGGGGGGGGGGGGGCGGGTACTTACAATTTTTTAAAAAAAATGCTTCGCAACACGTGTGACTGCTGTGCTCCAAGTACAGTATCTGTGAGGGCCGGGGTTGCAGTGTTGTGGCACCAGCACCAGTGCCTAAGGCACAATTTTTCAGCCCCTGTTTAACAGGGGCGGGTACTTACAATTTTTTAAAAAAATGCTTCGCAACACGTGTGACTGCTGTGCTCCAAGTACAGTATCTGTGAGGGCCGGGTTGCAGTGTTGTGGCACCAGCACCAGTGCCTAAGGCACAATTTTTCAGCCCCTGTTTAACAGGGGCGGGTACTTACAATTTTTTAAAAAAATGCTTCGCAACACGTGTGACTGCTGTGCTCCAAGTACAGTATCTGTGAGGGCCGGGTTGCAGTGTTGTGGCACCAGCACCAGTGCCTAAGGCACAATTTTTCAGCCCCTGTTTAACAGGGGCGGGTACTTACAATTTTTAAAAAAAAATGCTTCGCAACACGTGTGACTGCTGTGCTCCAAGTACAGTATCTGTGAGGGCCGGGTTGCAGTGTTGTGGCACCAGCACCAGTGCCTAAGGCACAATTTTTCAGCCCCTGTTTAACAGGGGCGGGTACTTACAATTTTTTAAAAAAACATGCTTCGCAACACGTGTGACTGCTGTGCTCCAAGTACAGTATCTGTGAGGGCCGGGTTGCAGTGTTGTGGCACCAGCACCAGTGCCTAAGGCACAATTTTTCAGCCCTGTTTAACAGGTGCGGGCAATTACAAATCTTGATCTAATAGTTCACAGCAGGGCCCATTCCTGCGCCCACCAAGAGTAACTATGAGGGCCTGCAGTCTTGTGGCAACACCGTCCACCACCACCGCCAAAGGCCCAATTTTTCTGCCCTGTTCATCAGGTGCTTGCAATTACAAATCTTGATCTAATAACTCACAACAGGGCCCATTCCTGCGCCCACCAAGAGTAACTGTGAGGGCCTACAGTCTTGTGGCAACACCGTCCACCACCACCGCCAAAGGCCCAATTTTTCTGCCCTGTTCATCAGGTGCTTGCAATTACAAATCTTGATCTAATAACTCACAGCAGGGCCCATTCCTGCGCCCACCAAGAGTAACTGTGAGAGCTTACAGTCTTGTGGCAACACCGTCCACCACCACCACCACCCCCAATTTTTCTGCCCTGTTCAACAGGTGCATGCAATTACAAATCTTGATCTATTAACTCACAGCAGGGCCCATTCCTGTGCCCACCAGTCTTGTGGCTACACCAACATCTAATAGGGCAAATTTCTGCAGAGTATATACGCCAGGCCCCTACTTTCAAACATCCAACTTACAAACGACTCCTACTTGCAAATGGAAAGAGAAAACAGGAAGTGAGAGGAAATCTACCCCTAGGAAGGGAAATTCTATCCTGTTAGATTTAATTTGGGAAAAAGGTATCTCCTCTCTACTGATACTTTATCACCAATCCTTGTTTCAATTAAAACCCCACTTTTCCAAAAACATTTGTCATTGGGACAGAAAGTGAGGTGACATGTTCTGAACAGATGTGCAAAGACAGCAAATGTTACAGGGGTGATAACCCCTCCCTATGTTCTCCAAAAAGCTTAAAAATAGATTTTTTTGGGATGGAGCTACACTTCATAATGTACCTGTTCAGATTCTACTTAAGATCAAACCTAAAGCCGCAAGTGGTTTTAAATTGCTTCTTTTTTTCCTTTACAAATGTCATTTTGTGCAAGGACAGTTCTAAACACGGGAAACACATGCCACTTCACAGGCATACTTTAGACACCCCCCAGGTACCATATTTAAAGGAAAATTTCACTTTTTTTTTTTCACTTTATGCATCATTAAATATGACTGCTCCCGAAAAAACGTTAGTTTTTTAAAAGTTCTTTTTGCATTGATATATGTCCCCTGGGGCAGGACCCGGGTCCCCAAACCTGTTTTATGACATTAACATGCATATTGGCCGTTGTAATTAGCACTTTTGATTTCGAACGTTCGCGTCCATTATAACGTAAAGCCCCATACACACGCTCGGACAATCCGCGGACCAGGTCGGTCGGATTCTGTCCGTCGTACTTTGTCCGATGTTGGTGTTGCGTACACGCGGTCGGACTACGTTGTCGGAATATCCGGTCTGGAAGAACGTCGTGACGTAAGTCGTCGTCCACGAGATTAGAAAAGGGAAGTTCAGCACCACGTCAGGCACCCGTTGGGCTCCTTCTGCTGATCCCGTGTTTATCGAGAGTTAGTCGAAGTTTGGTGACTTAAGATTTGCGCTTCTCAGTTTTCTGACTCAGATCGTTACTGCTCTTCAGTTTGTGCTTGTCGTGCGTATCTGTTTATTAGTGCGTGTAGTCAGTTCGCATTTGTTGGTCATTGCGGCCTATATCTTGATATAGGACGCTTTGATTTGCACTGCTTATTGTCTGCTCGTTGCTGGTATTCATTTCGTTCTTTCAGGCCTTGCTGTTTATCGGTGCTTTCTGTTTGTCCGTTCTGACCAGCCGACCTTTTGTGACCTTGTGAGGGATGTTTCCCGTGCGTACTCGTCGCCGAGTTCGTGCTGTACGCGGAATTGGTGTCGGGCTTTTAGCTTTGAGCCAAGACCCGTCCATGAACAGAGTGACGAGGAGTATGTGGACCAAGAATTGGTTGCTTCAGCGTGACCAATTCTCGCACATGCCTTTGCTTCGTGAGATCCGGGAGAATAATCCTGATGATTTCAGGAACTTTCTCAGGATGACGGACCCCGATTTTCACCGTCTTTTGGCTTTGCTGACCCCCTTTATCAGCCGGCAGGATACCTGCATGAGACAAGCCATTACTCCGGAGCAGAGGCTTGTTGCCACGTTGAGGTACTTGGCGACAGGGAGAAGTCTTCAGGATTTGAAGTTCTCTTCAGGTATCTCTCCCCAGGCCCTGGGAATCATTATTCCAGAGACCTGTTCTGCCATCATCCAGGTCCTGCAGGAGGACTATATTAAGGTAACATTTATACTTTACTATTCCCTTCTATGTATGCTCTGTTTGCTAATGTCTTCTATTTTTGACCTCCTTCCCTAATTACCATGATTGCAATATGTTCTAATATGCTGTGCCCCTTTTCTCCTTCATGCATTTTTCCCTTCACTTACCTCCCCAGCATGCTCTTCTGCCCCAATAGACACCTATGGCCTAGTCACTTAATCAATGTCTTTTGTCTGCTGCATAGTATTGTTTGCCCCCAAACACCCCCTAAAATATGCACAAATGTTTGCTGTGTGGTTTACTTCATGTAGAGCCCCTTTTTTTTTTTTTTTTTGGTGGGGGGGGGGGGGCAAACTCATTAGGAACCCCCTCCCCCAACTGCTCTGTCAGATGGTACCAATCCTTTATCTGCTGGCTTTCCCAAGGTCCATACACACTATATACCTACCTCTTTATAGTGGGCATCTTTAGGGATGAATTCAGCAAAGCATGTAGTGCAAGGGGCTGCCTCCATACATTCCATTTCCTATTTTTTTGTCTTCTTTCCCTCCTATTAGCTTGCTTGGTAATTTCATAATGTCACAATGTGCCTGCCTTTTTTTGGGGGGGGGGGGGGGGGGGGGGGGGGGGGGGGGGGGGGTTGAAATGTTATTTTATCTTTCCTGGGGGCTGCCAATAGTGTTAAGTACAGAGGGTCTGGCCAAACTAGCACACATTATTGAGCCATTTGCCAATCAATGAAGTGCAGAGGGTTACCTGTCCACCCACCCCCCCCCCAAAACCCTAGTTATTGCCAATGGCCCATCAGAAGTGGGGGGATTGATGGGGGGTGAGTAATCTGTGAAGGGGAGCCTCTACTTTTCTGTGCAAATACTTTCCAGCCTCCAATTTTATACAATGCTCTTGTTCCAAGATGTTGATTGTCTAATCTGCTTGCAATGTTTAGGTGCAAAGTGACTAATTATTTTTTCTTGTTTCACTCCACAGTTCCCTTCCACGCCACAGGAATGGCAGACTGTGGCCTCCCACTTTGCCAGCCGTTGGGACTTTCCTAACTGCGGAGGGGCAATTGATGGGAAACACGTCCGCATCGTCCCACCGCCCAACTCGGGGTCCTACTATTATAATTATAAAGGGTTTAATAGTGTAGTGATGTTGGCGGTGGTGTCGGCAACATACGAGTTTATGTATGTGGACGTGGGGATGAACGGCCGAATCTCGGATGGTGGTGCCATTACGCACACGGAGTTCTACTGGCGTCTCCAAAGTGGCAGTCTGTGCTTGCCACCTCCAGAGGAGAATGCCGAAGGACTCCCCTTCGTCTTTGTCGCAGATGAAGCGTTTGCGTTGACTCCCCATGTGATGAGGCCGTTCCCGATGAGGACCCTTACCCCGGACCAGAGGGTCTTCAACTACAGGCTGTCCAGAGCCAGAAGAGTGGTGGAGAACACTTTTGGCATCCTGGCCAGCCGCTTCCGCCTGTTCTTGACGGCATTTAACTTGGCGGAATACAAACTGAACCACATAGTTCTTGCCTGTTGCATATTGCACAACTTCCTCAAAAGACATAACAGGAACTATGTGGTGCCCGTTGGCCCAGATGTGGAGGGCCCTCCAAATGCGGACCTCACAGCCCTTCAAGTGGCACGTCCAGGCTTGCCCCCTCTAAATGCCCGCGCGGTCCGCGAGCAATATATGGAGTACTTTGTGGGTAGGGGGGCCATTGCTCTGCCTGACGATGTGTGAGAGGCATTTTTTAATAAATCTGATATTTCAACCAACCTATGATTTCTTGTCATTTCAGTATTCTTTTTAGCTTATTTTACCTTGACATTTTTTCCCTTTGCCTTCGACAGTGGGAATGCACTTTCTGGGCAAAAGGAGGTAACAGTCTCTTCTTCCCAAAAAGATTATTCTCATGTTGTGTGTTTGCTACCTAATCTTTGGTCTAGAGAAGGTTTGTACTGCATAACTGACACCCAAAATACTCCTTTTCATCACCAGGTCTGACATGTCTGTATTCTCAAAAATGCTGTGCTCCGTGTTTTCGTACAAAGCACTGTGGGTGTCATTTACATAAGTCAAATCCGCTATGCTCTACAAGTGCATTGAAAAAGTTCCCTGGGAAAGAAAATTGCAGTGCAAAGTGGATTTGCCTTTAGTAAATAACACCCATTGCCCCCCATATCCTTTACATTTTACATACATAATGCATTGTGTTTTTTAAATAAGGAAGCCACACATTTAGAAAAATAAAAAAGTTTACTTGGAAAACATTCACAAGTGCGTTTACAATCTTCACGCCAAAACTGACAACATCTTGGTTATTTACAACATTGTTTACAAACATTCCGCAATTGGTAAAACCAGGCATGGAGCAAAACAGAACTTATGAACTTGGGAAGTTCAACTTTGTAAAGTGAAGACAAGATCAGACATGACTATATGTTCAAAGTGTGTTTGATCTTGCCTTCATCACATGGGGGGGTCACCCCCGGAAAGTGGAAATTTAGAACATGCACACAATTTGGGTCTGAAAATGGTCATTAGATGGTAAAACACATGCCTAGAAGCTTCAAAAGTGCCATTTTCCATCATGGGGATGAATGGACGTTTTTTGGGGGTGCAACCCCTTCACCACAACCACTTTCGTAGTTCGTTAAGTGTTTGCACCCCCAAAAAAACGTTGGCATTCATCCACCATGATGGGAGCTAGCACATGTGGACACAATGTGTGCATGTTCCAAATTTCACACAGTTTTTAAGTTGCAAATGTGTTCAGAAGCTGGCACAAATGTGTGTTAATTACTTGGTGCGTTTTCATATTTTTCCTAAAACATCAATGATGTTCTTCAATTTTTGTTGAACATCATTGATGTTTTGCTTTATGTAATCTAGATCTCTATTGCAGACCATTATCTCCCCGATGAGTACGTGGGCACTCTCTGTGGTAAAGTGCGATTTTTCTTCCACAACATCCACGTCACCTAAAAAAACCACAAACAAACAAAAATGGGGTGTTGGAAATGAGGCAGCCATACATGGATTAGCTTACCAGTAGCTGTGTTCTCCCACACTCACCTGTTGTGGTGACAATTTCTCCAAGTTCGATGATCTCTCCTTCCTCCTCCTCCTCCTCTGCTTCTGCTCTTTCCCTTTTTTGGGAGGTGTTGGTTTGGGGGTTTCCTCAGACGGCCCAAGTTTTCGCTCCCCTATGAGAATGTACAAAAGGAAGATTTAGCAACACAATCTATTGAGGGCAGAAATAGGAAATGACAAACATTGCTTGAAAGTGACGGACACTATTTTAGTTTGGCCAGTTACAAATGCCAACTACATGAATGTAGTCACTTTGTAAAGGTGCTAAACTGACTAGCTTTTTGGTAGAAGTTTGTGTGATGGAGACACCCCTCTAGTATCCACTGGAGCACATGTGTGGAAAAGCCTAATAAAAAGGGGTTTGGGTGTCCCAGCACTAGTGCTCTAGAGTCCAGATGGGTAAACAGCTACTGGGTGACCTCTCCTTTACATTGAATAAATTGGCTTTACATTCTTGATGACATTTCTAGTGAGAACAAACTTCCTTTCCCCAAAAAAAAAAAAAACACCAAACATCGTATTATAAGTGGCCGAACGATCGAGGTTGCGTACGATCGAATGGACACACACACACGACCATGACAGTGGCAGAAAGATCGAGGCTGAGTACGATCGAATGCACAGACGAACATGAAAGTGGCCATTTTGGAATGTACAACTTTGTAAAAATCAAACCACATGGAGCAGTATGCAAGCAAGAAATAAAACAAAAACACAACTACTTACTTTTTTGAAGAATTCGCTTGATCTTTCTGTACTGATCGGCCTCCCTCAGTTTCAGGTCTGACCAGCGTTTCCTCAGTTGCTCCTTGGATCGTTGTACCCCAAAATGATTGTACAGCCTCCTCACAACTTTAGACATGATCTTGGCCTTGCGGACATTGGGGTTGAGGTAAGGCCCATACTTCCCATCATAGTCGCTCCTCTTTAATATGTCCACCATCTCCAACATTTCTCCAAATTACATATTTGAGGCCTTGAATTTCAGGCTCCGGGATCGGGACGTTTCTGCCTCCGGACTTTCCTCGTCCTCCTCCTCGTTGGTGGGATATTTGGGGCGCACCTGCTGTGTCCACGCCATGTGCTCTCCCCACTGCGCCGTAAAGAGAAGGGGTGGGGAATAGACGAGAAAGATCGTCAGGGGCGGGCGGAGTTTGACGCATGCGCACTGTATATAAAACGTCACACGCCTGTGTCGTAGCCACGATCTGGGAGACGAGGGGAGAGAAAACTCACGCACGAGACGATCGCTACAAACGAAGGTACAATTTGACGTTGGTACATAACTAGCCTAGACTGATTCGAACTTGAGGCTTCTTTATGGAGAAGATTAGGAGAGTTTAGCCTGACATAATTTAGAGGGTTTTGTGTGGTGTTGTGTCTTGCAGAGATTATGAAGGGATTCAACGACATGAGTTTTCTCCCCCTCTTCATTGCCAAATTCAGGGAATTTCCCGTTTTATGGCAGGGTAAACACCCACATTACACCAACAAACCAAAGAGGCACGCAGCCCTGGAGGAACTTGTGGAATTTGTCAAGCCAAGGTTCCCCGCGGCAACTGTTGATGATCTAAGAAAGAAAATTGGCAGCCTGAGGAGTGCGTATATCAGGGAGCGGAAGAAGGTCGTGAAGTCTGAGGAAACTGCAACTTCAGCAGATGAGGTCTATGTGCCCAAGCTCTGGTACTATCAGAGTCTACATTTTCTCAAAGACCAGACTGATGTCACGGAGCCAACCTCGACTCCTCCTTCCACGCTTCCTTGCGCGCAGCCCACCCCTGATGAGGCTTCCGAGGAGCAACCTGGGCCTTCCAGTCTGGAAGAGGTGGAGGAGCCCAGCTTGTTCCAGGTATAGTAGTTTTGTTACCATTTATGGGAATAATGAATGATGTTCACTTAATTCAGGATCCCCAATTGCTTAGTTCCTAACGTGTTTGACATATCAACAGACAGTGGTGTTGGAGACATTTGGGGCCAGAATCTAAACTGCAGGGCTGAGAATTGTATGGTTTTCTATTTGTAAACATTTTGCACCAGTCACTAGATGAGAATTGTGTGTGTTTGATGAACAAATAACTGAAACTATGTCCCTTTTTCATACACAGGAAGACCTCAGCCAGGAGGTGGCTGTGGAAGGTGGCAGTCAGGAGGAGGCAGGGGTTAGTGGCAGCCACAAGGTGGGTAGTGGCAGCCAAGAGGGGGCTAGGCCTCGGAGCCTGACTGACACCCAAACCCCTCCCCTCCGCCTTCCGTACAAAAGGGCGAGAAGGGGGGGTTATGCGGCACAGTCAGCGCTCCGGATGATAAGAGAGGCTTCAGACTCCCTACATGCCACACCCGCCGACGAGGAGACCTTTGGCTCGGTGGTTGTCACAAAAATGATGGGTATGGAGGTGAGGCAACGCAACATGTGTGAGGGGCTCATCCTCCATGTCCTAAATAAGGGTAGGGCTGGGGAGATGACCCCACTCACACATGTTTGCCATAGTTACCATGCTCCGCCTCATCCTCCTCCTCCTCCTCCTTCTGCCACCCCACCAGCACGACAGCCACAGCGTGCAAGGAAGCGTGGAAGGAAGACCTGAGAGTGACGACCTGGCATCAGTCTGGTCTGAGAGAAGATGGAGCCTCTTGTAGTACCAGAGCCTGGGGACCTAGATGGCATCTGCTGCAGTTCCGGATGCTTTGGACTTCACGACCAGATTGCACTCCCCTTAATATACGTACTCCTCAGGCCCCCAATTTTCTACGCTTGAACAATGATGGTTGCCGTGGGGGGCCAAGGCTTTGCAAATTCCCCAAGTTTCACCATGGCTGCGTTCCTCTTTGGTTTGTTGGTGAGACCTAAATAAAGTTTTTTTTGATTTGAAATAATCATTGACTATTGTGTTTTACTTTTCTACAATGACAGTTTTTCTTTGAGTAGGCAGGTACATTTCACTAATCCTAAAGTAGAATTAACAAGGGGCACCAACAACCAACAAACTCCTAGTAAATTTAAGCAAGAAATACAAATGTTAATAATGTGGTTTTGCTAAGTTGAGACACACAACCCCCCTCCAAAAAAAAAAAAAAAAAACTCCTTCAAATATGTATTCCCAAAAAAAAAAAAAAAAAAACAAATCATGGTAAAAATATAACAAAGATTCTTTTACGATCTGAGTAAAAATAAACATGTAGTGTATAAATGCTGCAAAGTAATAAAGAACTAAGTTTGTGAGAAGTGCGGGTGAATAGGAGCAGCTAAAACATGTCATTCTTGTTGCATTGTAAAGAAAAAGAGAATGCGCTGCATTAAAGACATTTTAACATTGCAGCGTGACGAATGTGCTGTGTCGATTAGGAAAGGTAGTTTTACCTGACCGAGCGCTTCCGTCACAGAATTTCTTCTGAGCATGCGTAGCACTTTGTCCGTCGGACAACCGTACACACGATCGGATTTGGTGTGATCGGACCGTGTTGACGGCAAATCTTTCCAGCAGGAGATAAGACTTTGTCCGTCGGACAAACCGACGAACACTGTCCGATGGTGCATACACACGGTCTGATTTTTCAACAACATTGTCCGATCGGACAGAATCCATGAAAAAGTCCGACCGTGTGTATGTATGGGGCTTTAGAGCCCAGTCCATGAACAGGGTGAGGAGGAGTTCATGGACCAAGAATTGGTTGCGCCAGCGTGACCAATTCTCGCATATGCCTTTGCTCCGTGAGATCCGTGAGAATAATCCTGATGATTTCAGGAATTATCTCCGGATGACGGACCCCATTTTTCACCGTCTGTTGGCTTCGCTGTCCCCTTATATTACCAGGCAGAATACCTGCATGCGGCAAGCCATCAGTGCGGAGCAGAGGCTAGTCGCCACGTTGCGTTACTTGGCGACGGGGAGAAGCTTGCAGGACCTCAAGTTCACGACAGGCATCTCCCCCCAGGCTCTGGGGCTCATTATTCCAGAGACCTGTTCTGCCATTATCCACGTCCTGCAGGAGGAATACATTAAGGTAAGTCTTCTCTTTTAAAATTACCTATGTCTTGTATGTTTGCTAATGTAGTGCATCAATGTCATCATTCGCTAATTACCATGATAGGACTATTCTATGAATGTCCCCTATTCCTTTTTTTTTTTTTTTTTTTTTACGTTTTTTGTCTAGTTTTTTATGGTTGACTTATCGAAATAGCTTTAAGAATGTATTATTTAGTGGGTCACATGCATCTTTCCTTGCACCAACCTCCCCAGCATGGAATCTTGGCCCCCTAAACACCCCTAGCCTAGTCACTTTCTTTGGTTAAAAATGTATATTACCAGCTCCATTGTACTGCTTTACTCACCCCCCCTTTCACCCCCCTTGCCCCTCACCCCTTTCACCCCCCTTGACACTCATTTTTAAATTGATTGCATGTGGTTTTGGTCAGCTTGTAATTAACCCCCCACCACCACCCACACACACCTTTAATTAATTAATTGCATGTGGTTTGGGTCAGCTTGTAATTAACCCCCCCCCCCCACACACACCTTTAATTAATTGCATGTGGTTTTGGTCAGCTTGTAATTAACCCCCACCCCCCACACACACCTTTAATTAATTGCATGTGGTTTGGGTCAGCTTGTAATTAACCCCCCACCCCCACACACACCTTTAATTAATTGCATGTGGTTTTGGTCAGCTTGTAATTAACCCCCCACCCCCACACACACCTTTAATTAATTGCATGTGGTTTGGGTCAGCTTGTAATTAACCCCCCACCCCCCACACACACCTTTAATTAATTGCATGTGGTTTTTGGTCAGCTTGTAATTAACCCCCCCACCCCCCACACACACACCTTTAATTAATTGCATGTGGTTTGGGTCAGCTTGTAATTAACCCCCCACACACACCTTTAATTAATTGCATGTGGTTTTGGTCAGCTTGTAATTAACCCCCCACCCACCACACACACCTTTAATTAATTGCATGTGGTTTGGGTCAGCTTGTAATTAACCCCCCACCCCCCACACACACCTTTAATTAATTGCATGTGGTTTTGGTCAGCTTGTAATTAACCCCCACCCCCCACACACACCTTTAATTAATTGCATGTGGTTTGGGTCAGCTTGTAATTAACCCCCCACCCCCCACACACACCTTTAATTAATTGCATGTGGTTTTGGTCAGCTTGTAATTAACCCCCCCACCCCCCACACACACCTTAATTAATTGCATGTGGTTTGGGTCAGCTTGTAATTAACCCCCACCCCCAACACACACACCTTTAATTAATTGCATGTGGTTTTGGTCAGCTTGTAATTAACCCCCCACCCCCCACACACACCTTTAATTAATTGCATGTGGTTTGGGTCAGCTTGTAATTAACCCCCCACCCCCCACACACACCTTTAATTAATTGCATGTGGTTTTGGTCAGCTTGTAATTAACCCCCCCACCCCCCACACACACCTTTAATTAATTGCATGTGGTTTGGGTCAGCTTGTAATTAACCCCCCACCCACCACACACACCTTTAATTAATTGCATGTGGTTTTGGTCAGCTTGTAATTAACCCCCCCCCCCCACACACACCTTTAATTAATTGCATGTGTATTGTGTGACCTTACAATTATTTTCTCCCCACCCACATCCCCATTATTATCTTCTCTGGTCCATCAGAGGGGTCATCAATCAGAGATTTGTCCCTTTTATCCTTAATCTTTTGGCTTTATTTCAAGGACTTACAAAATAAATACATATGTTCTTCCAAATTGTTTGTTAATTTGTTGCATTTAGTTTGGTGTTTTGCCTGGTTTTTAATTTGAATTGTATCTTTCTGTTTGACTTCACAGTGTCCCTCCACGCCACAGGAATGGCAGACTGTGGCTTCCCAGTTTGCTGCCCGTTGGGACTTTCCCAACTGCGGAGGGGCGATTGACGGCAAACATGTGCGAATTGTGCCCCCACCCCATTCGGGGTCATACTATTGGAATTATAAGGGGTTCCATAGTATAGTGTTGATGGCGGTGGTGTCGGCACAATATGACTTTCTGTATGTGGATGTGGGGAAAAACGGCCGGATGTCGGACGGAGGAGTCTTCAACCACACGGAGTTCGGTCATCGTCTCCAGACTGGTGGGCTGGAGCTGCCACCAGATGAAGATAATGTGGAGGGACTCCCCTTCGTCTTCATTGCCGACGAGGCGTTCGGTCTGGGTGACCATCTGATGAGGCCATTTCCCCAACGATCCCTCACCCCTGAGAGGAGGATTTTTAATTTTCGGTTGGCCAGAGCAAGAAGGGTGGTGGAAAATGCCTTTGGTATTATGGCCAACCGTTTCAGATTGCTCCTTACATCCCTACATCTGGCAGAGTACAAACTGAATACTATTATTCTTGCATGCTGTGTCATGCACAATTATTTACGCAAACATTCAGGAACATACTCCTTACCAATTGGCCTGAGGCCGGAGTGGAAGGCAACATGACAGGGCTGGATAATCGCCCTCTTGGTTCGGCACCACAATCAGCCCAGCAAGTGCGGGACCTTTATTTACAGTATTTTAATGGTAGGGGGGCCATTGAAATGGCAGCAGACCCTTAAACCATCTTTTTGATTTACAAAGAATAAATACAGTTATTTATGTTTGAAATATTGGTAGTTTCGTATTGTTTTGCTTTTAATTTGGCCTGTTTTATATGTTGTCCTAGTGCACTTCTTAATAGTGGCAAACTTGTTTTGCGTTTAGTAAATAAGCCCCTTTGTCAATGAACCACAACATGTTTTAGTCAAACTGGTAGTATTTAAAAAGAAGAAGCCACACATTGTTTAATTTGTGCAAACATTATTTTTTTTATTCTAGTGCACATCCAAACCTTTTTTATGTATTATTTTTTTTTTTTTTTTTTTTGTTTTTTTGTTTTTTTGGTATTTTTGGTTAAGTTTTTTTTTTTTTTTTTTTTTTTTTAAAAAACATTTTTTTTTTTTTTTTTTATGTTATCTTTTTACATTTTTTTGGTTTTTTTAAAAAAACATATTTTTTTTTTTTTTTTTTTTTTTGTGATTGATTTTTTAAAACAAACATAAAAACATGTTTTAAAATGGTAAAAAATTTAGGCTTAGCATTTGAAATTATTTACACAATGTAAAAGTCCAGAACTTACAAAGTTCAACAGGTAACCCATGAACAGTAGAAGCCAAATTTAGAATATGCACACTAATTTAACAGGAAAATGGGTAATGTCAACATGTGCTATGTTCCATCATGGGGAATCAATGGACGTGTTTTGTGTGTGAAACCCCTTCCCTCTCACCTACTAGCATTAGGGGTTGCAAACACCAAATGCGTCCATTGAGTTCCCCTGATGGCACATAGCACATGTTGACATACCGTGTGCATATTAAAAATTTGGCCTCTAAAATTGGTAAAACAGCGCATCAAAAGGGGAATGAAGGACATGATTGATGTTAAGAAATGTAAAAGGTGTCTTTAGATTCTCCCCAAAACATCAATCATGTCCTTCATTCCCTGCTGCATGGTGGCCATCTCCTTCTGCATATTTTCCAGCTGCAGATTCCAGGCCATTATATGGCCAATAAGCCTGTGGGCACTGTCTGTGGAAAATGGCTCCGCAGCTTGTCCTTCCACAAACAGATCAGCATCACCTAAAAGTTGGGTAGATAAAACACAAGAAAAAAAAGTGTCAAAAACATGCAGACCTTAATTAATTAGCTCAATCTGTGTTCTGAGACACTCACTTGGTGGGGTACAGATTTTATCCACTTCAACGACCTGTTCCGCCACATCCACGCGTGGGCTTGGGCTAACTGCCCAATTAGTCTGGTGAGGCCGGGAGGTCCTCGTAGGTTCGGACTGACGTCTGAGTCTTTTGCCCCCTATGGTAATGGAACACAAAAAGGTACACTTTTAATCACACTGATATTTGAGTGCCAAAATAGGATTATTAAACATTGTTTAAAAGTCTTGTCCAATTATTAGCAGTTTGTTAGAAGATCCTACTTGAAGACAGAATTGAAATGTCTATCTAATGAAACTCCAATACTTAAACCGCCCTTCAACCCTAAATTTGAACTTCCGCTCATTGATCCCTGCACCCCTGTGGTGTCTTATTTTGAAACTTTTAGGGGGGAGGGGTTGCAGATACCTGTGTAAGGCAGGTATTTGCACACACATCCGGCCCTAGACTCCCACAGAAGAATACGCCACATCCCGTCCCACCGTGCTGTCTGCTGGGACACACAGGGGTCCCCGAGCTCGCGCGGACCAGTCCTATTGCATTGCGCAACTGGCACATGCCCAATAGTGACCCGGGAAGTGAAGCCGCAAACATTAATTTCATGATTGCAAGATCAGAGATTGTAGCTGCACCATCCAAGGGACAGGTGAGTGTACTTCTTTGAAAAGTCACCACCTACAGTATTTGTAGATGATGAGCATTTTTTGGGAATTGTGAGCTTGAGACCCTGCTTAACATATTTATCCCCCCCCCCCAAAACAGCTTCTGGAGTCCCTGTGTAAGTTACCCCTAAAACCCTTACTACAGCAGTAATTGTATAGATAGTGACAATAATAAACAACCTTACAACTCCAACAACCCAAAGCCAGGTAAACTCAATAAACGTTATGAAGACAAACTGAACTTTCATCAAATATGCGCAAGTTTCACGTACGAATGGTAATAACATCTGCGCAAGTTTCACGTACGAGTGGTAATAACATCTGCGCAAGTTTCACGTACGAATGGTAATTACATCTGCGCAAGTTTCACGTACGAGTGGTAATAACATCTGCGCAAGTTTCACGTACGAATGGTAATTACATCTGCGCAAGTTTCACGTACGAGTGGTAATAACATCTGCGCAAGTTTCACGGACGAATGGTAATAACATCTGCGCAAGTTTCACGTACGAATGGTAATTACATCTGCGCAAGTTTCACGTACGAATGGTAATTACATCTGCGCAAGTTTCACGTACGAGTGGTAATTACATCTGCGCAAGTTTCACGTACGAGTGGTAATTACATCTGCGCAAGTTTCACGTACGAATGGTAATTACATCTGCGCAAGTTTCACGTACGAGTGGTAATAACATCTGCGCAAGTTTCACGTACGAATGGTAATTACATGTGCGCAAGTTTCACGTACGAATGGTAATAACATCTGCGCAAGTTTCACGGACGAATGGTAATAACATCTGCGCAAGTTTCACGTACGAATGGTAATTACATCTGCGCAAGATTAGACATATCAAGTATAACCATAGTAGCGCACGTGCTTGACTTACTTTTTTTGATGGCTTTTCGAATTCTCCTGTACTGATCGTGCTCCCTGGATTTGATGTCGGACCATCGCTTGCGCAGTTGATCCTTGCCCCTTCGTACGCCGAATTTCTGCTCCAGGGTGCTGACGATTGTAGTGAGAATCTTGTCCTTGCGCAAGTTGGGTCGAGGGTACGGGCCATTTTCCCCGTCGTAATCTTCCCTTTGGAGGATGTCCACCATCTCCACCATCTCTTCGAAGGCCATATTGGTGGCCTTATATCTGCTGCTGGATGCAGATGTGTTCGCTTCTTGGCTTTCCTCCGCGCTACTGGCTGAGAATGTGTCCGCCATATTCATGAATTTATTCACCCACAATGCAACGAGGGGAAGCGGGGCGGGGAATACTCGTCAGGAGGAACGTCATGGGCGGGCGACGCGGAGGACGCAGGCGGACTTCGACGCGTGCGCAGTGTATATAAGGCTGTTTGAGGGCCCAACGTGTTCCCGAACGGAAGTAGCGAGCGCTCTGTACGAAGGTAAGTGTTTTCTAGGATGCATTACTGTGTTTTTTTGGGTTTTGGGCCTGCA
>CM053030.1:519289097-519347341 GCA_028564925.1 Lithobates sylvaticus | reverse complement strand
AGCTGGAATGACTGTAAATGACTTGTAGTAGTCATGTCGGTATGCTCTCCCTATAATGGTCCTGTCATACGGAACGTTTCCATATCAGCCGCTTCTCTGAGCCGCCCTTGTTAGGGCGCCAAATGGTTATAAAGTGTTTGTTTAGGTAACGCAGCGTTCGGTTAGACTGAAATCAGGAAAGCTTCACTCAATGTCACCGAGTCAACGAAAAACACCGACAAGGAAAATATCGCAGTGATCGTCCTCCGGGTGGTCATGGAGAATTGCTGCAACACGTGATTAGACGGGATGTATTAATTTTTTTCTTTTAAAAGATTGATATCTGGATGAGAAGAGCTCACAGGAAAACCCCGCTCCACATGTAGTCGTTGGACTTCTTGTCCAAGAACTGCCACACCTCTGAAAAGCCATCCACATTCGGATCCCTTTCATAGGTATTTGACAGGCGGTTAGGGGGCGATATGTTGTTGATAATGCCAGTTTTATCCCCTATGGCTCCATTTGTACCAAGCAGGTGCAACTGAGAGTGCTTGGCGTGTCACTTGAAGGGCAGTCCATTAACCACATCAATGCCAGATGTTTAGACTCGCTGTGGCGTTGATCAGAGACACTGTGACTGGTATGGTGGTGATCTGAGGCACTGTGACTGGTGTCGCGGTGATCAGAGACACTGTGACTGGCGTGGTGGTGATCAGAGACACTGTGACTGGTGTCGCGGTGATCAGAGACACTGTGACTGGTGTGGTGGTGATCAGAGACACTGTGACTGGTATGGTGGTGATAAGGGACACTGTGACTGGTATGGTGGTGATCTGAGGCACTGTGACTGGTGTCGCGGTGATCAGAGACACTGTGACTGGCGTGGTGGTGATCAGAGACACTGTGACTGGTGTGGCGTTGATCAAAGACACTGTAACTGGTTTGGCGTGATCAGAGACACTGTGACTGGTTTGGTAGTGATAATGGACACTGTAACTGGTTTGGTGGTGATCAGGGACACTGTAACTGGTTTGGTGGTGATCAGGGACACTGTAACTGGTTTGGTGGTGATCAGGGACACTGTAACTGGATTGGCAGTGATAAGGGATACTATGACTGGTGTGGCGGTGATCAGAGGCACTGTGACTGGTTTGGCAGTGATAAGGAACACTGTGACTGGTGTGGTGGTTATCAGAGACACTGTAACTGGTTTGGCGGTGATCAGGGACACTGTAACTGGTGTGGCAGTGATCAGAGACACTGTGACTGGTGTGGCAGTAATAAGGGACAATGTAACTGGTAAGGCAGTGATCCAGGACACTGTAACTGGTATGGCGGTGATCAGGGTTACTGTAATTGGTTTGGCCATGATCGGAGACACTGTGACTGGTGTGGCGGTGATCAGAGACACTGTGACTGGTGTGGCAGTGATCAGAGGCACTGTGACTGGTGTGGCGGTGATCAGAGGCACTGTGACTGGTGTGGTGGTGATCAGAGACACTGTAACTGGTTTGGCAGTGATCAGAGACACAGTGACTGGTGTGGCAGTGATCAGAGACACTGTGACTGGTGTGGCGGTGATCAGAGGCACTGTGACTGGTGTGGCAGTGATCAGAGACACTGTGACTGGTGTGGCGGTGATCAGAGGCACTGTGACTGGTGTGGCGGTGATCAGAGGCACTGTGACTGGTGTGGCAGTGATCAGAGACACTGTGACTGGTGTGGCAGTGATCAGAGACACTGTGACTGGTGTGGCAGTGATCAGAGACACTGTGACTGGTGTGGCAGTGATCAGAGACACTGTGACTGGTGTGGCAGTGATCAGAGGCACTGTGACTGGTGTGGCGGTAATAATAGGGTGACCAGACATCCCCGGTTTCCGGGGACAGTCCCCGGATTGAGGACGCTGTCCCCAAACCAAGTCTGTCCCCGGTTTTGTCCCCGGATTGGATTTGAACAGGGGCTGGGGCAATTTCAAAGACAGTCAATGCAGAATAAAAATAAAAAAAAGATTTACACCACCCCCCACTCTGCCGCTCCTACTAGCTTAGGGGTTGGGGGTGTATTTTTTCATTATATGTGCCCCTTTCTGATGATCATGTGCTGGTTGGAGTGGAGAGAATATTTCTTCAGTTTCGGGTGCATGCCCGTTCTGCTCCCGCTCGCATGTTCTTCTGCCTTGGCGCAAGTCCTGGCCAGCCACCTGCCCATCTCTTTGCCTTCCCTGGCGGAGTGATCTTCCTCCGCTTTCCACCCAGTAGTAGCTGGGGCCTGGAGAGTAAGACTTGACAGGCTGTGAGGCGGGCGGCGACGGGCAGGGAGTCGCTAATTGCCACCATTACTAGTAAAAAAAAAAAATATGTCCCCGGATTTCATTTAAAAAATCTGGTCACCTTAGGTAATAAGGGACAATGTAACTGGTAATGCAGTGATCCAGGACACTGTAACTGGTATGGCGGTGATCAGAGGCACTGTGACTGGTGTGGCGGTGATCAGAGGCACTGTGACTGGTTTGGCGGTGATCAGAGACACAGTGACTGGTGTGACGGTAATAAGGGACAATGTAACTGGTAATGCAGTGAACCAGGACACTGTAACTAGTATGGCGGTGATCAGAGGCACTGTGATTGGTGACAGTATGTAAAGAAAAAAAGTGAGGCTGCACTGATGGGCGGTGATGAGGCAGCACCGATGGGCACTGATAGGCAGCACTGATGGGCACTTATAGCCGGCACTAATATGCTGCACTGATGGACACTGATTATCAGAGTAAATGTCCCCCCTTGTTACCTCACACAAAGAAAAGGTAAGACAGCTGATCACATGGTAAAGAGCCGATGTCTTTGACTCATTACCCTGATCGGTGATGCGCTGTGTCTGAGGGACACGGCTCACCACTAATCGCCACACTGCACGCCCCCCGTCATATGACGTCCATCAATCTGCTATAGGCTGGGCGGGAACTGGTTAAAAAAAAAAACTTACTGCAGCCAGATGGCATTGTGTTTGGGGTGTCTTTGATCTAACATTGACACCCGCTGCAGATGGCACCTGCAGTGCATTTCAAACACAGTGCGGGAAACACACGGAACTGGGGGTTTCCCACGCGGCAT
The DNA here is from genome assembly GCA_028564925.1 of Lithobates sylvaticus. Taxonomy (NCBI): domain Eukaryota; kingdom Metazoa; phylum Chordata; class Amphibia; order Anura; family Ranidae; genus Lithobates; species Lithobates sylvaticus. Next base: position 519,344,249 of record CM053030.1, on the reverse strand, counting down.
TCTGGTGTGACGGCAACAGAGAAAAAAAACAGGTCTCTTCCTCTGCCAGGCAGGGTTGTGTTGAGTGGCAGAGCTGTGTAAATCTTTGGACTGGATGGATCTACCTGTATGTATTTAGCTCAAGTTCAGCTTTTATCATGTTGTATTGATAAAAACAAGATTGTCCAGTTGTCCTTTAGTGTGGTGACCCCAAATAAAATCCAGTTCTCATGAAGGTGATGCCTAGCGGCACCAATGCCAAACGCGGCTACTGACCACCCCCCCCCCCCCTTCTTCTGGTTTCAATCAAGAAACTCGACCGGTTAAAATAATATTCAGCTGGACATCTGACTCCCTAAATACCCTCTTTAATTTTCCTTTTAGGCTTCTGCTTTCCATCGCGCTCTGCAGAACGCAGAAACCATCCTAATCAGCTTATGAAAACACAGGTAATGTAAGAAGGACATTGTCGAAGGAGAGGGGGGGGGGGGGGGCGGCCCCCATTGACTTTAATTATGATTAAAGAAGCAGCCTTGGAAATACTGAGAATGCGCATTAGACGACATGACCCCCTTTTCTGAAGCCTAAGGAAACAGAAAGCTTCTTTTTTCAGCCAACGACCAATCACAGGAGGCGTTTTCTTGTTGCTGATCGGCGACTCGTCAATGGGGTTCGTTGAGAAAGCGCGGCGCCCGAACGTCCTAAGCCAGAGTCAGTCGAGCTAATGAGTCTTCAATTCTGGAGCTCAAACCATTCATTATGTCAGGGTTTTTTTTTTTGTGGATATTTGCAGAAATATAAATATAACGCATTTAACCAGTTGTTGCCTGCCTACCGTCATATGATGGCGTCCCAGAACGGCCACTCTCGCGCGGGCGCGGGGACGATCATGGCCGCACCGTGTTGTTAGGACATGGTCCGGTCACATGTAAACACGGAGATGCCGGTAATCGGCGCTCCTCGCCTCACACTGACAGAGTGTGTGGCGAGGAGAGCTGATCAGCACCATCTCCTCGCAAGGGGACATCTACACATGTAATCAGGACACTGATCATCAGTGCCCTGATTACATTATAGCGCCAACAGTCTCACCAATCAGTGCCCACCATTGCCAGCAATCAGTGCCAGCAATCAGTGCCCACCACTGCCCACAAGTGCCACCAATCAGTGCCCCTTAGTGATGCCAGTCAGTGCTGGCTATCAGTGTCGCCCATCAGTGCCATCCATCAATGCCCATCAGTATCACTTATCTGTGCTGCCTATCAGTGCCCACCAGTGCCACCTATCAGTACCCACCAGTGCTGCCAATCAGTGCCACATATTAGTGCCCATTAGTGCCAGCTAACAGTGCCCATCAGTACTGCCTATCAGTGTCCATAAGTGCCTCCTATCAGTGCCGCCTAACAGTGCTCATCAGTGCCACATATCAGTGCCACCTATCAGTGCCCATAAGTGCGGCATATTAGTGCCTCCTCATCAGTGCCATCTAATCAATGCCCTTAAGTGCCACCTCATCAGTGCTCATGAGTTCCACCTCATCAATGCTCACCAGTTCAGCTTATCCGTGCCCATCAGTGCCGCCTCATCAGTGCCATCTAATCAGTGCCCATATGTGCCACCTCATCAATGCCCACCAGTTCAGCCTATCAGTGCCCATCAGTGCCGCCTCATCAGCGCACATTAGTGAAGGAGAAAAAATACTTAGTTACAACAGTTACTCACAGAAACTAAGTAAAAAAAATGTTTTTTCAAAATTTTTGGTCTTTTTTTTTTTCTTGGGCATGGAGTTCACTAGAGTTTCACAGGTTGCCACTGGATTCCACTTCCACTCCTCCATGACGACATCACGGAGCTGGTGGATGTTAGAGACCTTGCGCTCCTCCACCTTCCATTTGAGGATGTCCCACAGATGCTCAATAGGGTTTAGGTCTGGAGACATGCTTGGCCAGTCCATCACCTTTACCCTCATCTTCTTTAGCAAGGCAGTGGTGGTCTTGGAGGTGTGTTTGGGGTCGTTATCGTGTTGGAATACTGCCCTGCGGCCCAGTCTCTGAAGGGAGAGGATCATGCTCTGCTTCAGTATGTCACAGTACATGTTGGCATTCATGGTTCCCTCAATGATCTGTAGCTCCCCAGTGCCGGCAGCACTCATGCAGCCCCAGACCATGACACTCCCACCACCATGCTTGACTGTAGGCAAGACACACTTGTCTTTGTACTCCTCACCTGGTTGCCCCCACACACACTTGTCACCATCTGACACCAAATAAGTTTATCTTGGTCTCATCAGACCACAGGACATGGTTCCAGTAATCCATGTCCTTAGTCTGCTTGTCTTCAGCAAACTGTTTGTGGGCTTTCTTGTGTATCATCTTTAGAAGAGGCTTCCTTCTGGGATGACAGCCATGAAGACCAATTTGATGCAGTGTGTGGCGTATGGTCTGAGCACTGACAGGCTGACCCCCCACCCCTTCAACCTCTGCAGCAATGCTGGCAGCACTCATACGTCTATTTCCCAAAGACAACCTCTGGATATGACGCTGAGCACGTGACCTCAACTTCTTTGGTGGACCATGTCGAGGCCTGTTCTGAGTGGAACCTGTCCTGTTATACCGCTGTATGGTCTTGGCCACCGTGCTGCAGCTCTGTTTCAGGGTCTTGGTAATCTTCTTATAGCCTAGGCCATCTTTATGTAGAGCAACAATTCTTTTTTTCAGATCCTCAGAGAGTTCTTTGCCATGAGGTGCCATGTTGAACTTCCAGTGACCAATATGAGAGAGTGAGAGTGATAACACCAAATTTAACACACCTGCTCCCCATTCACACCTGAGACCTTGTAACATTAACAAGTCACATGACACCGGGAGGGAAAATGGCTAATTGGGCCCAATTTGGACACTTTGTTGCCAGCGGTTTAGACATTAATGGCTGTGTGTTGAGTTATTTTGAGGGGACGGCAAATTTACACTGTTATACAAGCTGTACACTCACTACTTTACATTGTAGCAAAGTGTCATTTCTTCAATGTTGTCACATGAAAAGATAGAATAAAATATTTACAAAAATGTGAGGGGTGTACTATATATATATATATATATTGTGACGATCCGGGGTGATTAGCTACAAGTGGTGCATGCGATTTTTCAGAAACGTGTCACTCCAGACTTGTGTTTTTAGGGCATGGCAGCCCACTTTTATTTAAAGGAAATGAAAAAGTTCAAACCAACAGAAATCTTCCCTCGCAGGGGGTTCCACCATCACTGCATTCCAAAACAACAGCCTCCTGGCTTACTCACTGTCAGCTTCGTGCTGCTTTAGTCGCAGGCTACACCTGCCTGCTTCAGACTGCCACCTGCAGTCCTAGGCTCCTGTCTCTTTCTCCTGGAACCCTCCCGACTTCCTGTCTGCTGGGCGGAGCCGTCTCCAGGTCTGAGCACTGACTGCTCTTCCTGGGATGTTTATGAACCCAGCCCACAGGTGTGTAATTAGCATTCCTGCCAAAATCAGGCATATACTGCTTATCTGCACCTGTGAGATGGGGTCGCATCTCCACAATATATATAATATTACCAAAAGTATTGGGACACCTGCCTTTACACGCACATGAACTTTAATGGCATCCCAGTCTTAGTCCGTAGGGTTCAATATTGAGTTGGCCAACCCTTTGCAGCTATAACAGCTTCAACTCTTCTGGGAAGGCCGTCCACAAGGTTTAGGAGGGTGTCTATGGGAATGTTTGACCATTCTTCCAGAAGAGCATTTGTGAGGTCGGCACTGATGTTGGACGAGAAGGCCTGTCTCGTAGTCTCCGCTTTAATTCATCGCAAAGGGGTTCTATCGGGTTGAAGTCAGGACTCTGTGCAGGCCAGTCAAGTTCCTCTACCCCAAACTCGCTCATCCATGTCATTATGGACCTTACTTTGTGCACTGGTCCAAATCATTTGGTGGAGGGGGGATTATGGTGTGGGGGGTTGTTTCTCAGGGGTTGGGATTGGCCCCTTAGGTCCAGTGAAGGGAACTTTTAAGACGTCAGCATACCAAGACATTTTGGACTATTTTGTGGGAACAGTTTGGGGATGGCCCCTTCCTGTTCCAACATGACTGCGTACCAATTTTTTTTTTTTTTTTGGCTTAGATGTTCCTTATGTTTCTATATGAAAGTTGGGTTTTCCTTTTTCAATGCAAAATTTTAGTTGTTAGACTGCAGACAAGGACTCCTTGTCATTGCCAGACGACCCCCATAAACGTAATGGTTTATATGTGATGCTCAGTCCTCCTAGTTATTCTTTTGGGTAAATATTTGAACATGATGGGGCATCGCTGTCCTGGGCTCCGTCTGGTTATTTATAATCCCCAAAACAGGAACTGCGTCCAAAGCTGCAACCTATCCACTTCGCAGGCTGTGCTTATCTGTTTTCGGGGGGGGGGGGGGGTGGATAGGGACCAGATCATTATAAAATAAGTATTGGAATTCAGAAATATTTTTAAATACACTGATCCACAGAAATACATTCACATATATGTCCACGTGACTGATGTCACTCTTCAGAAAGAAGGAGAGGAAGCAAGAGTGAAAGGCAAGGAAGGAAATGAGAGCAGGAGAGAGAAAGAAAAAAGTAAGATAAATGAAGTAAGAAAGGATGGAAGAAATGAAGGAGCAAAGAAAGAATATTTGAGAAAGATGAAGGAAGGAAGGAAGGAAGGAAAGAAAGAAAGAAAGAAAGAAAGAAAGAAAGAAAGAAAGAAAAAGAAAAAAAAAAGAAAGAAAGAAAAAAAGAAAGAAGGAAAAAGAAATACATGCATACATATCACTGCATTAGGTAGAGAAAGAAAAGAAAGGAAGGAAGGAAGGAAGAAAGAAAGAAAGAAAGAAAAAAGAAAGAAAGAAAGAAAGAAAGAAAAAGAAAGAAAGAAAGAAAGAAAGAAAGAAAAAAGAAAAGAAAACAAGAAAGAAAGGCAAGGAGAGAAATGAGGGAGGAGGAGAGAGGACGTAAGGAAGAGAGAGAGGTAAGAAGAAGGAAACAAAGGAAGGATGGAAGAAATGAAGGAGCAAAAAAAGAATATTTGGGAAAGAGGAAGGAAGGAAGGAAGGAAGGAAAGAAAGAAAGAAAGAAGGAAAAAGAAATACATGCACACATATCACTGCATTAGGTACAGAAAGAAAAGAAAGGAGAGAAAGGAGCAAAGAAAGAATATCTGGGAAAGAGGAAGGAAGGAAGGAAGGAAGGAAGGAAGGAAGGAAGGAAGGAAAAAAAGTACATTCACACATATCACTAGGTTAGGTAGAGAAAGAAAATAAATAAACAAAGGAACAAAGAAAGAAAGGAGAAAGGAAATAATATCTGGGAACGAGGAAGGAAGGAAGGAAAAAGAAATACATGCACACATATCACTGCATTAGGTAGAGAAAGAAAAGAAAGAAAGGAAAGAAAGAAAGAAAGAAAGAAAGAAAGAAAGAAAGAAAGAAAGAAAAGAAAGAAAGAAAAGAGCAAAGAAAGAATATCTGGGAAAGAGGAAGGAAGGAAGGAAGAAAAAAAGTACATTCACACATATCACTAGGATAGGTAGAGAAATAAAATAAAGAAAGAAAGGCGCAAAGAAAGAATATCTGGGAACGAGGAAGGAAGGAAGGAAGGAAGGAAGGAAGGAAAGAAGGAAAAAGAAATACATGCACACATATCACTGCATTAGATAGAGAAAGAAAAGAAAGGAAAGAGAAAGGAGCAAAGAAAGAAAGGAGCAAAGAAATAATATCTGGGAACGAGGAAGGAAGGAAGGAAAAAGAAATACATGCACACATATCACTGCATTAGATAGAGAAAGAAAAGAAAGGAAAGAAAGAAAGGAGCAAAGAAAGAATATCTGTGAAAGAGGAAAGAAGGAAGGAAGAAAAAAAGAAGTACATTCACCCATATCACTAGGTTAGTTAGAGAAAGAAAAGAAAGGAAGGAAATTAAGAAGCAAAGAAAGAATATCTGTGGCTGTGGAAGAAGGAAGGAAGAAAGGAAAAATAAATACATGCACATATATCACTGCATTAGGTAGAGAAAGAAAAGAAAGGAAGAAAGGAAGGAAGGAAAGAAACAATATAGAAAGAAAGGAAACAAGAGAGAAAAGCAAGGAAAGAAATGAAGGAGGAGGAGAGATAACGGAAGGAAGATTGAGAGAGGAAAGAAAAAGCAAGAGAAAGAGAAAAGAAGAAAAGGAACCGCAATTACAGCTGCAAGTCTTTTTGGGGATGTCTCTACCAGCTTTGTACATCTAGAGAGTGACATTTTTGCTCATTCTTCTTTGCAAAATATCTCAAGCTCTGTCAGATTGGATGGAGAGCGTCTGCGAACAGAAATTTACAAGTCTTGCCACAGATTCTCAATTGGATTTAGGTCTGGACTTTGACTGGGCCATTCTAACAGATGAATATGCTTTGATCTAAACCATTCCATTGTAGCTCTGGCTGTATGTTTCGGGTCATTGTCCTGCCGGAACGTGAACCTCCACCCCAGTCTCAAGTCTTTTGCAGACTAACAGGTTTTCTTCTAAGATTTCCCTGTATTTGGCTCCATCCATCTTCCCATCAACTCTGACCAGCTTCCCTGTCCCTGCTGAAAAAAAGCATCCCCACATGGTATGTTCAGAGTGATGTGCAGTGTTAGTTTTCCACTCCACATAGTGTTTTGCTTTTAAGCCACAAAATCCAATTTTGGTCTCATCTGACCAGAGCACCTTCTTCCACATGTTTGCTGTGTCCCCCACATGGCTTCTCGCAAACTGCAAACAGGACTTCTTATGACTTTCTTTCACCAATGTCTTTCTTCTTGTCACTCTTCCATAAAGGTCAGATTTGTGGAGAGCACGACTAATAGTTGTCCTGTGAACAGATTCTCCCACCTGAGCTGTGGATCTCTGCAGCTCCTCCAGAGTTCCCATGGGCCTCTTGGCCGTTACGGATACATTATTTCTAACTAGGAAAATGAAAAGCACATTTTGTGTGCTGTAATTACCCGTGTTCTGTTAAATGGGATGCCTTTAAAGGATATTAAAATGTTTCCACTTTCTTGTCTTGTTTATTTATCTTAGTTTTTTTTTCATATGTATCTTGCCAGGTGCGTTCCTGTGAATTTATAGCTATTTTGTATCCTCTGCTGACAAAATAATTACACAAGGCATTTAATAAACAATAAGCAAAGCTCACTTCAAATAGTAAACAGGGAATAAAGGATCTTTTGGGGCTGTCTAAACTCTTATTCCGCGTACACACGAGCGGACTTTTCGACGGACTAGGTTCGGCGGACTGGAATCCGTCAGACAATTCGATCGTGCGTGGGCTCCATCGGACTTTTGCTGTCGAAAAATCTGACGGACTTGAGAAATCCGCTCGTCTGTATGCTGGTCCGACCGACAAACAACAACGCTAGGGCAGCTATTGGCTACTGGCTACGAACTTCCTTATTCTAGTCCGGTCGTACGCCATCACGTTCAAATCCGTCCGACTTTTGGAGTGATTGTGTGTGGCCAAGTCCGTTCATTCAGAAAGTCCATCAGAAACTCCGGCGAAAGTCCGTCGGAAAGACCGTCGGACCTAGTCCATAGAAAAGTCTGCTCGTGTGTACGCGGCATTAGTGGCTAATTAGCCGCTGTAAACATCTTAAAGCAGAATTCCAGTCTGGGTGAAAAAAAAAATAAAAGTCAGCAGCAGCAGTGTTAATTTTGGCAGCAAATTTCAATTTAGTTTTAGTTTAATGCCACGTACGCGCGGTCGGAATTCTCGTCGGAAAAAGCTCTGATGGTTTTCCAATCGGAATTTCGCTCAAGCTGTGTTGCCTACACACGGTCACACCAAATTCCGACGGTCAATAACACAGCGGCATAAAACACGTTCAACGGCACTATAAAAGGGAAGTTTAATGCTTCCGAGCATGCAGCAAATTGTTTCTGAGCATGCGTCGGAATTTTGCGTGTCGGAATTGCATACACACGATCGGAAAATCCGATAGAAAGGTTTTCCGTCGGAAAAATTGAGAACAGGTTCTCAATTCAAAGTCCGTCGGAAATGCCAACAGAAAAAGACCGATGGGCATACACACGGTGGGAAAATCCGATGAAAAGCTCCCATCGGACTGTTTCCATCGGAAATTCCGACCGTGTGTATGTGGCATTAGTCTTAGCCCCCATACACACGGTCGGAAATTCCGACCACAAAATCCGTCAGATTTTTTTCCCACGGATTTTGTCCAACACTGGTGTTGCATACACACTTTCAGACAAAGTTGTCGGAAAATCCGATCATTCTGAACGTGGTGACGTTCGTTGCGTACGACGGGACTATGTAGAGGCTAGTAACCAATAGCTTTGGTCTCGTAATTTGATCTGAGCATGCTTGGCACTTTGTCCGTCGGAAATTCTCTACACACGATCGGAAAAAGTCCAATCGGACTTTGTTGTCAGAAAATATGAGAGCAGGATCCGACGGAAAAAGTCAGATGGAGCCCACACACGGGCGGATTTTCCGACAACATGGTCCGATCGGACATTTTCCGTCAGAATTTCCGGGGGTGTACGGGGGCTTAGGACGAAAATAGCATTTTAGTTTTAGTCCCATTTTAGTCTGCTGCAATTGTTTTAGTCGTATTTAGTCGACTAAATCTCTAGTACTAATGGGGGTAATTATATTTGTAATGCATTAGTTAACATTTCTCTACAATTTCCAAACGCATTATATACTGCTGGAGTGAAAAATCGAATATGTTATTTATTATGGTATTGAGGTATGAACATGCACTACAGACCAGTGTTGATTTTGATCAAATTTCAATTTAGTTTTAGTCTTATGCCCCGTACACACGGTCGGATATTCCCATAGAAAAAGTCTGATCGGATTATGTTGTCGGAAAATCCAATCGGGTGTGGGCTCTAGCGGACTTTTTCCGTCGGAACATCTAAAATTTTCCGACAACAAAATCCGATTGGACTTTTTCCAATCGTGTGTAGAGAATTCCGACGCACAAAGTGCCTCGTTCGGAATGATCGGATTTTCGGACAACTTTGTCTGACCGTGTGTATGCAAGACAAGTTTCGGACAAAATCCGTTGAAAAAAATCTGACGGATTTTGTGGTCGGAATGTCCAACCATGTGTACAAGGCATTAGTCTTCTGACTAAAATGGCATTTTAGTTTTAGTCGTATTTTAGTCATCTCAGTTGTTTTAGCTTTAGTCGTATTTTAGGCGACTAAGATGTTTTAGTCGTTTTAGTCAACAAAAATTAACACTGGCAGCTACAAATACTGAATTGAAGTGACATCGGTCCCGAAAGGGAAAGAGGCGAAGCCGCCTCATATGTGCCCACCAGTACCGCCTGCGAGTGCCACCTGCCAGTGCCACGAATCAGTGCCCACAGTGCCCACTAGTACATAAGTGGCAGCAATTAGTGGCACCTATCAATGCCCACGAGTGCCACCTATCAATGCCCACCAGTGGTGCCAATCAGTGCCTCATCAGTGTCCCCTATCAGTGTCACCTACCAGTGCCAATCAGTGCCCATCACTGCCACCCATCAGTGCCAGCTATCAGTGCCAGCTATCAGTGCCACCTATTAGTGCCCTTCAGTGCCACCTATCAATACCCTTCAATGCCACCCATCAGTGCCACGCATCAGTGCCCACCAATGCCACCTATCAGTGCCCACCAGTGCCACCTCATCAGTGCCCACCTGTGCCGCCTATTAGTGCCCATCAGTGCCCAACAGTGCCACCTTATCAGTGCCCATCAGTGTCGCCTTATCGGTGCACATCAGTGCAGCCTCATCAGCGTACATCAATGAAGGAGAAAAAATTACCTGTTTGCAAAATTTATTAACAAACTATAAAACGTTTTTTTTTTATTATTTCAATATTTTAAATTTTTTTTATCAAAAAATAAAAAACCCAGAGGTGATCAAATACCACCAAAAGAAAGCTCTATTTGTGGGGACATTTTTTTTATTTGGGTACAGTGTTGTATGACCGGGCAATTGTCATTCAAAGAGTGACAGCACAAAAAGCTGAAAATTGTTCTGGGGGGGGGGGGGGGTTAGGTGCCCAGTAAGCAAGTGGTTAAAGCATAGTCTATGGACAATTTTGGGTACCTTAGATTTCTGCCTTTTTTATGGGCACATGCTTGTTATCTATTTGTTCAATGCATACCCATCTTTTATATTTTACCATAAATTGGGTATCATATTGTGTCGTATTGTGAACAAAAATGTATTTTTGTGTATTTTTTTACTGAGAATGTGCATATGATAAACATTTGCGCAAATATCGTGTGACATAAAAAAAAAAAAAAAAATGCAACTGCGACCATGTTATTTTATGGGACTTCTGCTTTCAAATACCGAGTAATTGTTTGGAGGTTTTTAGGCAAAATTTTTTTTTTTTTCCCATGTGCGTGTAGTATCTGTTCTTATCAGTCAAATTAAAACATTGTCCCAGTCATAAACAGTTGCATCAGCCTGTGCCTTTGTGCTTGTGATAGTGTTTTTTCTGCCAACTGAGTGCGCCAGTATCTTTGCTTTTTATATTCTTTTTGTTGAATGAATATCTTTATTGTCTTCCGCTTGCCTTGACTTTTGCTACATTTAACCACTTCCTGCCCAACGACGTCATCGACTTTGAGTGGGAATATCTGAATGATGGGTGCAGCTACAGGCATCATTCAGATATCTTCTTTTATAGCCGGCGATTCCCTGCACTGTAAGAGCAATCATAGCGGCTCAGTTGAGCCGCTTGATCATTCTTACGCCCCCCCTCCCACCGCCCTCCGGTGCTTCTCCCGGCTCGCCTGTGATCCTTCAGAGGCCGGACATGATGTTATGATGTCACGCCCAGCCTCTGCATTTGAATTAATGCAGCCAGGTACAGGAACATCAGGCAGAGACAGAGTCAGGACACAAGCTGGGAGTGGTACATTGTCGGGCAACGAGGTACAGGAACATCAGGCAGAGACAGAGTCAGGACACAAGCCGGGACTGGTACATAGTCGGGCAGTGAGGTACAGGAACATCAGGCAGAGACAGAGTCAGGACACAAGCCGGTATTGGTACATAGGCAACAAGGTACAGGAACATCAGGCAGAGACAGAGTCAGGACACAAGCCGGGATTGGTACATAGTCGGGCAGTGACGTACAGGAACATCAGGCAGAGACAGAGTCAGGACACAAGCTGGGATTGGTACATAGTCGGGCAGTGACGTACAGGAACATCAGGCAGAGACAGAGTCAGGACACAAGCCGGGATTGGTACATAGTCGGGCAGTGAGGTACAGGAACATTGGGCAGAGACAGAGTCAGGACACAAGCCGGGATTGGTACATAGTCGGACAGTGAGGTACAGGAACATCGGGCAGAGACATAGTCAGGACACAAGCCGGTATTGGTACATAGTCAGGCAGCAGGGACAGGAACATCAGGCAGAGACAGAGTCAGGACACAAGCTGGGATTGGTACATAGTCGGGCAGTGAGGTACAGGAACATCAGGCAGAGACAGAGTCAGGACACAAGCCGGGATTGGTACATAGTCGGGCAGTGACGTACAGGAACATCAGGCAGAGACAGAGTCAGGACACAAGCCGGGATTGGTACATAGTCGGGCAGTGAGGTACAGGAACATCAGGCAGAGACAGAGTCAGGACACAAGCCAGATTGGTACATAGTTGGGCAGTGAGGTACAGGAACATCAGGCAGAGACAGAGTCAGGTACAAGCCGGGATTGGTACATAGTCGGGCAGTGAGGTACAGGAACATCAGGCAGAGACAGAGTCAGGACACAAGCCGGATTGGTACATAGTTGGGCAGTGAGGTACAGGAACATCAGGCAGAGACAGAGTCAGGTACAAGCTGGGATTGGTACATAGTCGGGCAGTGAGGTACAGGAACATCGGGCAGAGACAGAGTCAGGACAGAAGCCGGTATTGGTACATAGTCAGGCAGCAAGGTACAGGAACATCAGGCAGAGACAGAGTCAGGACACAAGCTGGGATTGGTACATAGCTAGGCGACAAGGTACAGAAACGCAAGACAGAAGCGGAGTCAGAATACAAGCCGAGGGCACAGCAGGCAGACAGAAATCCAAAGACAGTTCAGGGGCAAGCCGGGTCGTACACAGATAAGCAGGTATGGCAGGTCAAGGCTATGGTAAAGCAGGAACTAGCTGAAAACCACTCAACAATCCATCCATGTAAGAGTCCAGCTTAAATAGGCTGGTTCCAGTGCTCGTACATGTGTGCGTGCACCTGTTTTCTCCGTGCGCTAATATGTTGGTGCGTGTTGAGTGTGACAATGAGTGTGTTGAGTGTGACAATACCTGTTTTGCATTGAGCTTTTGCTCAGACTTATGAGCATGCACATAAGTATCAGCATAAGCCAGTCTTCTCTGTCCAACATGTACTGAGCTTCTCTTACAATCTCAAACATTGCGCTGCATAAAAAAGTGCAACTGCCACCATTTTATTTTAGAGGGTCCCTGCTTTCAGAAAATATATATATATTTTTTTTTTGAGGGTTTAATCACTTAAGCCCCGGACCATTTGGCTGGCCAAAGAACAGATTACTTTTTGTGATTCGGCACTGCGTCGCTTTAACTGACTGACTTTAACTGAAGGGGTTAACCACTAGGTGGCGCTGTAGGGGTTAAGTGTGTCCTAGGGAGTCATTCTAACCTTGGGGGGGGGGGGAGGCTGTGTGTGACTCGACACTGATAACCGCTCCTGATTACAGGGAGCTGTGATCAGTGACCTATCACTAGGCAGAATGGGGAAATGCTTGTTTACATTAGCATTTCCCTATTCTTCCTCTCCGTGAGACGATCGCTGGTATCCCCGCCAACATCGAGGTCCGCGGGATCCGCAATCACACTCACGGAGCTCCCGCAAGCTGCTTCTTAAAGTGCAATGTACAGGTACGTGATTCTGCCTGTACGTGCCCTTCTGCCGCAGTATATCTGCGTGAAGCGGTCGGGAAGCGAAAAATTTACAGCAAAACAAACCGATTTTAACATGTGTTCGAAAAATCTAAAAATTGTCCCAGTGGACAGGTGGTTAAGGTATGCAGTATGGAAATGAGAAGGATGAGTAAGGAGTATTAGTATGGAGATGAGATGATGATGAGATAAGATGACTATGGAGAGGAAATGATGATGATGAGATAAGATAAGATGACTATGGAGATAAGATGGATGAGTATGGAGTAAGAGTATAGAGATGAGATGATGATGATGATGAGATAAGATAAGATGACTATGGAGATAAGATAAGATGACTATGGAGATAAGATTTATGAGTATGGAGTATGAGTTTAGAGATGAGATGATGATGATGAGATAAGATGACTATGGAGATAAGATGAATGAGTATGGAGTATGAGTTTAGAGATGAGATGATGATGATGAGATAAGATGACTATGGAGATAAGATGGATGAGTATGGAGTATGAGTTTAGAGTTGAGATGATGATGATGATGAGATAAGATAAGATGACTATGGAGATAAGATAAGATGACTATGGAGATAAGATTTATGAGTATGGAGTATGAGTTTAGAGATGAGATGATGATAAGATAAGATGACTATGGAGATAAGATGGATGAGTATGGAGTATGAGTATAGAGATGATGATGATGAGATGACTATGGAGATGAGATGGATGAATATGGAGTATGAGTTTAGAGATGAGATGATGATGAGATAAGATGACTATGGAGATAAGATGGATGAGTATGGAGTATGAGTATAGAGATGATGATGATGAGATGACTATGGAGATAAGATGGATGAGTATGGAGCAGGGGCGGACTGACAACTCATGGGGCCCCCGGGCAATAGGAGATTATGGGGCCCCCAGGCAATCAGAGATTATGGGGCCACACAGTATACAATCACACCGTATACACATACATGTACACACAGTATACACACACACACTATACAATCACACCGTATACACATACATGTACACACAGTATACACAGACATGTTTCTATTGGCTGAGAAGGTACTGGAGAGGTGGGGCAGCTATAATCTCAGGATTTTTAGACCAAAAGGATGTCGGTAAGGGACATTTCAGTAACAGATGTAAAAAAAACACAGATTTTTACATACTGTCCCTGGTTTTACTGAGGCTGGCAATCCTGATGGGGCCCCCTAGTGGCCCGGGGCCCTCGGGAAGTGCCCGAGTGGCCGAATGGTCAGTCCGCCCCTGGTATGGAGTATGAGTATAGAGATGATGATGATGAGATGACTATGGAGATGAGATGGATGAATATGGAGTATGAGTTTAGAGATGAGATGATGATGAGATGAGATGACTATGGAGATAAGATTGATGAGTATGGAGTATGAGTATAGAGATGATGATGAAGAGATGAGATGACTATGGAGATGAGATGGATAAGTATGGAGTATGCGTATAGAGATGAGATGATGATGATGAAGAGATGAGATGACTATGGAGATGAGATACGTGAGGTATGGAGAATTTACCAGTGTATCGAGGTTTAGTGGAACATTTTGTAACCCTCCATTTCTTTCCATGCATTTCATAAACACAGCCCGGTGACAAACATTTCTATTGAATTGCGTATCCAAGTCCTGAATAACACAAGTCTCGTGTTTCTTTTGTTACACTGGAACAACAGAAAAGTGTGAAAACCCCATTTATAAATTTCAAGGTAAGGTTGCCAGCAAAATATTAGCCTTTCCTTATATAGACACAACTGTAAGTACAAACATATATGATGCGGCATTTTTCATTCTATGTTGATGCTGTTGACGTGTTTGCTTGGAGGTGAGCTATGTGAACGTCCATAATTGTTTTTCCTCTGCACGGTAAACACACAGGCATCCTTTATCCTCATAATGTTCGAGTCAACGCCATCGTTTTCAGGTTGTGGGGTTTTCTTTTTAACTCGTACAATTTCCGTCTCATTAATCCATCGATCGATGTTGCCAGTCGGCGAGGTTACCACATAGATAACCTTGCCAACTCTCGTTGTGTTTCTTATTGGGTTTGCGACCCTGCAAAGCTTCGGCAATACTATGGGTTTCATTAAAGATAAAATCTATATTGAGCTAGATTATTCCTGGGCAGACAAGTCTTAATGGGGATTTGGGACTTCTAACAACAGCATAAAAAAAAAGGCCATTAAACTAACTGTCACCAATTGTAACCATTTACCGGTGACTGCTTGGCGTCCATGTCAAGGTCATGATCCATCGTTACTGCAAGATTGTTGTTCTTCTGGATGACAGAAGTGACTATTGTCGTGGGCAAAAGGAGTCTTTCATCCATCAATTGTCAACATGAATTAAAGAGGAACTTTCCTGTATCTGAGCACCACAAACTGGGAACAGGATATAAATTCCTTTTTAATATTCAAAGCAAACTTCCTCATCCATCCATGTCTCAATGCTTAGTTTTTTTTGGATAAATCACTTTGAAAAACACCTCCCTAGTATTTTGAGCCGCTTTCCATCTTGAGTAAGGTCAGATGATTCATATAGCATTAACCTCCTGAAATCCATCTACCCTTAGCTCAGGCAAGCAGGCAGGAGGGTGTATACGTGACAAAACCTGCCCTGTGCTTAACTGCTTGCTGACCGCCGGCTGTCTATTGACGGTCAGGCTGCGCACCCCTCCTGGCGGGAGGGCGTCATATGATGCCCTAGCCTTTTCGGCCCACCAGGGGGCATGCGCGCGCCGCCAGCGGGACACGCGCCCGCCGTGTTACTAGGGACTTGGTGCGCATGCCCGGCGGCCGCGATTGCCCGGTAACACAGCAGGACCGTGGATCTGTGTGTGTAAACATACAGATCCACGTCATGTCAGGGGAGAGGAGACTGATGGTGAGTTCTCAATACAGAGAAACACAGATCGGTCTCCTCCCCTTGTCAATCCCCTCCCCCTACAGTTAGAATCACTCCCAGGGAACATGTTAACCCCTTCAGCGCCCCCTAGTGGTTAACCCCTTCCCTGCCAGTCACATTTATACAGTAATCAATGCTGTTTCATTGCACGGATCGCTGTATAAATGTGAATGGTCCCAAAAATGTGTCAAAAGTGTCCGATATGTCCGCTGCAATATCGCAGTCATGATAAAAAATCGCAGATCGCCACCATTACTAGTAAAAAAAAATAATAATAATAAAAAAATGCGATAAATCTATCCCCTATTTTGTAGGCACTATAACTTTTGCGCAAACCAATCAATATACGCTTATTGCAATTTTTTTTACCAAAAATATATAGAAAAATACGTATTGGCGTAAACTGAGGAAAAAATTTGTTTTAAAAAACATAAAAAATGTATATTTATTATAGCAAAAAGTAAAAAATATTGTTTTTTTTTTTTCAAACTTGTTGCTCTTCTTTTGTTTATAGCGCAAAAAATAAAAACCGTAGAGGTGAACAAATACCACCAAAAGAAAGCTCTATTTGTGGGAAAAAAAGGACACCAATTTTGTTTTGGGAGCCACGTCGCACGACCGCGCAATTGTCATTCAAAGTGCGACAGCGCTGAAAGCTGAAAAATGGCTTGGTCAGGAAGGGGGTGGAAATGCCCTGTACTGAGATGGTTAAAGAAATGTTATAGGCAGCAGACACAAAAGGTAGTATAGCCGACCTAAATAGACAAATAAATGAATGGTGTAGCCCCCAAAATGATTATACATGTAAATGTTAAACGATGAACTCATGGGTAAAACAAAAAAAAGTGTGACGAACGCAAAAATAATTTAACCACTTCAGCCCCGGAAGGATTTACCCCCTTCCTGACCAGAGCATTTTTTGCGATTCAGCACTGCTTCGCTTTAACTGACAATTGCGCGGTCGAGCGACGTTGTGCCCAAACAAGATTGACGTTTTTTTTCCCCCCACAAATAGAGTTTTCTTTTGGTGCTATTTGATCACCTCTGCGGTTTTTATTCTTTGCACTATAAACAAAAAAAGAGCGACAATTTTGAAAAAAACGCAATATTTTTTACTTTTTGCTATAATAAATATCCCCCAAAAATTTATAAAAAAAAGCAATTTTTTTCCTCAGTTTAGGCCGATACGTATTCTTCTACATATTTTTGGTAAAAACAAAAAATATATTGATTGGTTTGTGCAAAATGTATAGTGTCTACGAAATAGAGGATAGTTTTATGGCTTTTTTATTATTTTTTTTTTTTTTTATTAGTAATGGCGGCGATCTGTGATTTTTATCGGGACTGCGACATTATGGCGGACAAATCGGACACTTTTGACACTATTTTGGGACCATTGTCATTTATACAGCGATCAAAGATCAGTGCTATAAAAATGCATTGATTACTGTGTAAATGACACTGGCAGTGAAGGGGTTAACCACTAGGGGTGGTGAAGGGGTTAAGTGTGCCCTAGGGAGTGATTCTAACTGTGGGGGGAGAAGCAACACCTCACATGACAGCGATCACTGCTCTCGATGACAGAGAGCAATGATCACTGTCCTGTCACGAATGAACGAAGTAGGACCCTCATGGCAGGATCTCTTTTTAATATTTGGTATTATTTTCATTTTAAATTGTAGATTGTTTTTGTAACATTTTAATTTTATTTTAATCTTTAATTACATTTTAATCACATTTTAATTTTTATTACATTTAGATTTCAAGTTTTAATTACATTTTTAATTTGACATGCGACTTACATTTTAATTGAATCATTTTAATTTAATGGTAATTATTTTAATAATTTAAATGAAAGCTGCAGATTTAAAAATAAAAGAATAAAATGGCTTTTTAAATGACATTGACGTATTTAAGCAGATTTTTTATTTTATATTTAAATGTATTTTAGATTTAAATCTAAATTGAATAATTTAAGTGTCTTTAGCATATTTCTTTACATTCTAGTTCTGGTGCAGTGGTTGTTTATTTATGTTGCTTATTGCTATTGCAGAATTAGATAAGCCTCAGTCTTATAGCTCAACTGCACAGCATTTTATATATTTAAGTTTGTCTTGATATACAGATTTATTAAATTTTTTTGGTAATTTATTTATGCTTTACATGCACTCAACAGGGGTTATTTACGAAAGGCAAATCCACTTTGCACTGCAAGTGCACTTGGAAGTGCAGTAGCTCTAAATCTAAGAGGTAGATCTGAAATGAGTGGAAGCTCTGCTGATTTTATCATCCAATCATGTGCAAGCTAAAATTATGTTTTATATTTTCCTTGCATGTCTCCCTCGGATCTACAGCGACTTTATTTCCAAGTGCACTTGCAGTGCAAAGTGGATTTTCCATTAGTAAATAACCCCCAATATCTTGCCTGGAACTTGCTGTACCATAGAGTGTTCTTCATTTCTTTGTGACATTTGCAGAGACACACTTTGAAAAACTATTGGAAAATACACTCACCGGCCACTTTATTAGGTACACCTGTTCAATTGCTTGGTAACACAAATTACTAATCAGCCAATCACATGGCAGCAAATCAATGTATTTTGGCATCTAGAAGACAACTTGCTGAAGTTCAAACTGAGCATCAGAATGGGGAAGAAAGGGGATTTAAGTGACTTTGAACGCGGCATGGTTGTTGGTGCCAGACGGGCTGGTCTGAGTATTTCTGGGATTTTCACACACACAACCATCTCTCGGGTTTACAGAGAATGGTCCGAAAAAGAGAAAATATCCAGTGAGCGGCAGTTGTGTGAAGGAAAATGCCTTGTTGAAGTCAGAGGTCAGAGGAGAATGGGGCAGACTGGTTGGGGATGTTAGAAAGGCAACAATAGCTCAAATAACCACTTGTTACAACCAAGGTATGCAGAATACCATCTCTGACACAGATGGGCTACATCAGCAGACCACACCGGGTGCCACTCCTGTCAGTTAAGAACAGGAAACTGAGGCTACAATTTGCAGAGGCTCACCAAAATTGGACAATGGAAGACTGGAAAAACGTTGCCTGGTCCGATGAGTCTCTTCAGTTGCAACATTCAGATGGTCGGGTCAGAATTTGGCGTAAACAACATGAAAGCCATGGATCCATCCTGCCTTGTATCACCGGTTCAGGCTGGTGATGGTTGTGTAATGGTGTGGGGGGGATATTTTCTTGGCACACTTTGGGCCCCTTTGTACCAATTGAGCATCACTTAAACACCCTTTATGACTACAGTGTCCCCATCTTCTGATGGCTCCTTCCAGCAGGATAATGCACCATGTCACAAAGCTCCAATCATCTCACCACTGGACAATGAGGTCCCTGTACTCCAATGGCCTCCACACTCACCAGATCTCAATTCAATAGAGACACTCACCAGATCTCAATCCAATAGAGCACCTTTGGGATGTGGTGGAGATTCGCATCATGGATGTGCAGCCGAAAAATCTGCAGCAACTGCGTGATGCCATCATGACACTATGGATCAAAATCTCTGCATTATGTTTCCAACACCTTGTTAAATCTATGCCACGAAGAATGAAGGCAGTTCTGAAGGCAAAAGGGGTCCAACCGGGTACCAACAAGGTGTACCTAATAAAGTGGCCAGTGAGTGTACGTTCATGGCTGAATAAAAAAAAAAAAAAAGGGACAAAATGTAAATATGTGCATTATCAACTAAAGAATCCTTAAGTATAAAATCAGTAGTACTTAAGGCATCACCCCAAACCATGAGTAACCAATCTGTAGACATGAGGTGGGCTCATACTAGTTGGGTCACACTCAGGCTATCAAGATGAGCATCAGTAGTCCAGGAAAAAGCTTGAGCCTATCACGTGAGCAAACAGTGGATTCAAAAACAATTATTGTTATAGTATGAAGTATCTGAAAAGTTCAGCAGGGGACAAGACAGAGACTTGATAATGTGAGGAAATGTTTAGCAAGCTAGGTACTCCAGGCAGGCATATGTATGAGATAGTTTTGAAGGACCCTTCGAAGAAAAAAGATTTAATTGAAGCAGTGGTTTAAAAGAATAGATCTGAATTAATAGTCTATTTAGGAAGACAAACTCTTTATTAGACCAAGCGTAATGTGTTTAGTGACCCAGTGGTCTAGTCTTTAGATCAAGGTTTCTCAACCAGGGTTCCATGGAACCATAGGGTTCCCTCAGAGGTTGCTAGGGGTTCCTTGAGCAAAAAGCAATTTCTGCCCCTCAGTTAAGTTCCCACTGACACCATTGATATTTTTAGCCATCTGTAAAGGGGTAATTCTTCCCAATAACCACAAGTGTAAGGAACATTCTTCTCACTGTCTGTCACACTAATGTATCACGAGTTGTAGATATATAATTTTTAGCAGGGGTTCCTTGAGACCAGAAAGGTATTTCAAGGGTTCCTCTGTGTTAAAAAGGTTAACCGCTTCCCGACTGGCGCACGACGATGTACTTCGGAAGAATGGCACGGACAGGCATAAGGGCGTACAGGTACGTCCCTGTCAGGAAAATCGCGGTTCCAGACGACTGGTTGGTGCGCGCCGTCGATGGGCTTGCATGCACGCGCACGCGCTGGCGTCCGGGGGCGCGCGCGCAGTGATATGCATACACCTGTGCAGGCTGTTGGCGCCAATCGGCCTATTTAATCAGGCAGCACCTGCTGGCTAGTGCTGCCTGATCTTCAGTGTACTTGATACCTTGCGCCAGTGATTTACCTTGCTCCAGTGTTATACCTTGCTTTACCTGTGTGACCCCGGCTTACCCTTTGGACTACTTGGATCTCCGCCTGCCCCAGACCTCTGCTTGACTGACCATTCATCCGCCCCTCCACATCCCCGGCCGGCGTAGGCATCTTCTTTGTTGAGAAAAAGGACCATTCCCTATGCCCCTGCATCGATTACCGGGAATTAAACAAAATTACCATTAAAAACAGATACCCCCTTCCACTGGTGACAGAACTCTTTCAAAGATTGGGGACAGACAAAATCTTTACAAAGTTGGACCTTCGCGGAGCTTACAACTTAATCCGCATCTGAAAAGGGGACGAGTGGAAAACGGCTTTTCGTACTCGATTCGGACATTATGAGTACCTCGTCATGCCTTTCGGCTTGTGCAACGCTCCAGCGACTTTCCAGCATTTTGTCAACAATATTTTCCATGATTATCTGGATCTGTACGTCATTGTTTACCTAGATGACATCCTAGTTTTCTCCACATCCCTGGCCGATCACCGCAGGCATGTCCGAAATCTTCTTATCCGTCTGAGACAGCATGGGCTCTACGCCAAACTTGAAAATGCAGTTTTGAAATTCGAAGTGTGCAATTCTTGGGATTAATCATTTCAGTTGATGGAATAAGAATGGATCCTGAAAAGGTATCCGCTATCTTGGACTGGCCAGCACCCATAGACAAAAAAGGAGTACAACGCTTCATTGGCTTTGCCAATTTCTATAGAAAATTTATTAAGGGTTTTTCCTCCATCATCTCCCCTATTACTGAACTTACCAAACAGGGAACTCGGTTTCACTGGACTCCTAAAGCACAACTGGCCTTTGAGGAACTCAAGGAACTTTTCACTTCGGCCACCATCCTTAAACACCCAAACCCAGCCTTGCCCTTTGTCTGAAAGGTTGATGCCTCTGAGATCGCAGTAGGAGCCGTGTTGTCTCAGCGGCAGGGTGCCAAGGCTCTTCTTTATCCCGTGGGCTTCTTTTCCCGTAAACTGACCTCCTCAGAATGTAACTACGATGTGGGCGACAGGGAACTTCTTGCCATCAAGGTGGCCTTGGAGGAATGGCGCTATTTGCTCGAAGGTGCGGCACATCCTGTTCTGGTGTACAGCGATCATAAAAACTTGGAATACTTAAGGACAGCTAAAAGACTAAGACCTCGGCAGGCCAGATGGGCCCTATTCTTCTCACATTTTCAATTTCATATAACCTATCGGCCAGGTTCCAAGAACATCAAGCCAGATGCCCTTTCTCAAATGTTTTCGGATACCGAACATGCCCTACTCCCTGACACCATTCTACCCGCTGGAAACTTCCTGCTCTTACAAGGGGACCTCATTTCCCAGATCAAACAGGCCTCCGTTGGGATGCGTCCTTTGGATGGGGTGTCCATTAAGGATGGCTTGCTCTGGCATGAAGGTAAAATTGTGGTACCGGAAGAATTGAGGGTGCATGTACTGGAATTATGCCACGACCACAAATTGGCAAGACACTTCGGCACTCTGAAAACAAATAATCTGTTACAACGTACCTTTTGGTGGCCCCACCTGACCCGGGATTGTAAAAAGTTTGTTGAGTCATGCAGTGTCTGTGCTCGAAACAAAACCAGCCGGACAAGAGCCTGGGGTCTATTAAAACCTCTACCAGTCCCAGAAAGGCCATGGAGTATGGTTTCAATAGACTTTATTGGCGAACTTCCCCCATCGGAAGGCTTTTCTTCTATCTTCGTCATAGTGGACAGACTATCAAAGATGGCCCATTTTCTGCCCACGAAGGGCACTCCTTCAGCTATGGAAACGGCACAAACATTCATTAAGGAAGTGGTAAGGTTGCATGGAATTCCAAAAAATATTGTTTCGGATCGTGGTGTCGAGTTCACCTCTAGATTCTGGAAGGCCATCTGTGGATCTTTGGAAATTGAATTGGCGTTCTCCTATGCGTATCATCCGCAGACAAACGGCCAGACTGAGAGAACCAATCAAACTTTAGAGCAATATTTACGCTGTTTTTCTACTTTCTTTTAAAACGACTGGGCTTCTCTACTTCCCATTGCCGAGTTCTCATATAACAACTCTCTACACTCGTCCATCAATCAGACACCGTTTTTCGCCAAATACGGCTACCATCCATCCTTCCTACCTCAATCAATACCTGAATGTTCCGTGCCCGCAGTATCCAAAACCCTGGATTTTTTCTCCACTAACAACAAATTGCTGCAGGAGACCATGACTAAGGCTCAGGAAAGTTACAAGAGAACCTTTGATGAAAAAAGACGTGGTGAACTTATCCTAGAACCCGGTAACCAGGTCTGGTTGTCCACTATCAATTTGAAGTTGGCCTGCCCTTCTAGGAAACTGGGTCCTAAATTTTTGGGGCCTTTTCCTGTGAAAAGGAAAATTAACAATGTCGCTTACGAGCTAGAGTTACCTACCTCCCTAAGGATCCACCCAGTCTTCCACGTTACTCTTTTGAAGCCTGTGATTCCGAATTCCTTTGTTGGCCGTAAGGTCGGTCCCCCCAAACCTGTCATTATCAACGACGAAGAGCAATTTTAGGTGGAAGCAATGCTCACATGCTTCCAAATTGGCGCAACTGGGCATCCGGAGGCTGCCCTTAAGGAGGGGGCACTGTCAAGAAAATCGCGGTTCCAGGCGACCGGTTGCCGCGCACCGACGCGCGCTGGTGTGCGCATCCCTGTGCGCGATCCCGTGGGTGCGGGCTTGCGTGCGCGCGCTGGCGTCCGGGGGCACGCGCGCGGTGATCTGCATACACCTGTGTGGGCTGTTGGCGCCAATCGGCCTATTTAATCAGGCAGCACCTGCTGGCTAGTGCTGCCTGATCTTCAGTGTACCTGATACCTTGCGCCAGTGATTTACCTTGCTCCAGTGATTTACCTTGCTCCAGTGATTTACCTTGCTCCAGTGTTATACCTTGCTTTACCTGTGTGACCCCGGCTTACCCTTTGGACTACTTGGATCTCCGCCTGCCCCAGACCTCTGCTTGACTGACCATTCTTCTGCCAGCTCCTCTGTACCTTGCCGCCTGAACGTTGCCGACTTCTGCTTGTACCTGGACTGCCTATCTCTCCTGCTAAAGGGACCTGTGCCTGCTTATCCAGTACCACATCCGATTAACAGTGAGTCTTACCATCTGTGTTTGGAACCCCCACCACTATCCCTCTTCCGCTGAGTGACGTGTGTCTGCCTACCATTACTTCACCTTGCTACCAGTGAACTCTGCATACCGGTACCTCACCCTGCCATTTGTGAACTCTGCTTACCTGTGCTTCATCTTGCCACCAGCGGACCTCCATTACCAACTTCCGGAACCCCTCTATCAGGCTCCCTTACCCTTCCTGACTCCCGTGCCTCCTGTACCCACCTCCAGGGGCCGTGAGTCGGACCCGTACGGGAGACCTCCCTCTGCCCAATTGGACTCATCTGTCAGGTACGTGCCAAGCTTGATAGTCCCTTTGAATTTGCCGCCGGCGGCGCGTGCCGGTCGGGACCTCCGTGAGTCCAATCGCGGGTGCCGCAAACTCGATCACCGCGGGCATACCCGCAATCGTCTCACGGGGAGGACGAATGGGGAGATGCTGAAGTAAACAAGCATCTCCCCGTTCTGCCTAGCAACAAGTGACACTGATCTCTGCTCCCTGTGATTGGAGCAGAGATCAGTGACTGTCACACACTGTCCCACAGTTAGCAACACACACTTAAAGTGGCGTTTCCACCAAAAAAAAAAATGGCTTAAAATTCCGAAAAAAAATAAAAATAAAAATAATTGGAAAAAAAAAAAAAATGTACTCACCTCTAAATGTCTGTTGCTATGGGGTCCCATGGGATCACTTCCCCTCGGCGCAGTCAGTCATCTAGGACACGTGACAATGAAGCCACAGCCGGGTGCCTACAGTAAGAATGCCGGCGCGGCCGAGAGGAGCGGGGGAAGGGGGGGCTTTGTTCCCCCACATCACTGGACCCTGGGACGATTATTAAAAGTCAGCGGCTGCAGTATTTGTAGCTGCTGACTTTAAAAAAAAAATTTTTTTAAGGGGCATTCCTCTTTAACCCCTACACTGCCACCTCCTGGTTAACTCCTTCACTGCCAGTGTCATTTACACAGGAATCAGTGCATTTGTATAGCACTGATTGCTGTATGAATGACAGTGGTCCCAAAAATGTGTCAAAAATGTCCGATGTGTCTGCCATAATGTCGCAGTCACAATAAAAAATCGCTGATCACCGCCATTACTAGTAAAAAAAAAAAAAATATTAATAAAAATGCTATAAAACTATCCCCTATTTTGTAAACGCTATAACTTTTGCGCAAAACCAATCAATAATCGCTTTTTTTTTTTAACAAAAATATGTAGAAGAATACGTATCGGCCTAAACTGAGGGAAAAAAAAGTTTTTTTATATATTTTTTGGGGATATTTATTATAGAAAAAAGCAAAAAATATTGCATTGTTTTCAAAATTGTTGCTCTATTTTTGTTTATAGCGCAAAAAAATAAAAACTGCAGGGGCGATCAAATACCACCAAAAGAAAGCTCTATTTGTGGGAAAAAAAGGACGCCAATTTTGTTTGAGAGCCACGTCGCACGACCGCGCAATTGTCAGTTAAAGCGACGCAGTGCCGAATCGCAAAAAGTGCTCTGGTCTTAAGCCAGCAAAATGGTCCAGTCTGAGAGTGGTTGAGAAAGGCTGCTTTAGATTATAATTTGCATTTGAGCCAGTTGGGAGTACAGCGCATTTTAGCCTCTTGACATTCTTCCACTGTTGGTGGTGAGGACAGAGTGCCCTACACCTTTTCTCTCCAGCAGGTATAGCTAATGCCCCATGTCCAAACATTTTAGAGAATTTTCTTCGATGGCAGTCATAAAGATGTAATATTCCACACGCGTATAGGGCAATTATAACATATCTGTGCATCAAAATGGCCTCTGAAAGTCTAAAGGGGGCAATACCAAAGTTTAATGTTTCCATGTTGTATTTACTGTACTTTTGGTCTAAAAAATGTAGTCGTGCGCATGAGCGCCTGTGGCGTAAGACCAAGTCTCACAGAGATTTCAACCAATATAAATCTGCCCTCCAAAAATACAATTCCAGCCTCCTCTCTGCCAAGCAGACCTATTTTAGCACTCTCATTAGCAAATTATCATCCCGTCCCCGTCAACTCTTTTCTACCTTCAACTCCCTACTTCGTCCTCCACCGCCTCCTCCCGCCAACTCACTCACTGCCCAGGAGATCGCCAATCACTTCAAACAGAAGATTGATACAATTCGCGCAGAGATCTCTACTGTTCTGATACCCCCCACACTTTACGCTTCATGCCCACAGGCACAATCATTACTTCCCTCTTTCAACCCCACCACTATAGATGAAGTTGCTAAACTACTTGATAATGTCCACCTTACCACCTGCCCTCTGGATCCTGTTCCCTCACAAATGCTACGTTCACCCTCTGGCTCTATGCTACACTCTCTAACCCACATCTTCAATCTTTCCCTCTCTTCTGGCATCTTCCCCAACTCTCTAAAACACGCACTTGTCAGACCCATACTTAAAAAGCCCTCACTGGACCCATCCAATCTTAACAACCTACGCCCCATCTCCTTGCTCCCCTTCTTATCCAAACTCCTTGAACGCCTGGTCTACAACCGACTGAGCGTCCACCTCGCTGATAATAGTCTTCTTGATCCCCTTCAGTCTGGATTTCGTCCTCAACACTCCACAGAAACTGCTCTCCTAAAACTAACAAATGATCTACTAACGGCCAAAACCAATCGACACTATTCTGTACTCCTACTCCTGGACCTCTCTGCTGCCTTTGATACGGTTGACCACCCCCTCCTCCTCAAAAAACTCCACACCTTTGGTCTCCGTGACTGTACTCTTCGCTGGTTCTCTTCCTACTTATCCAACCGCACCTTTAGCGTTTCTTACAACTCTACTTCCTCCTCTCCTCTTCCTTTCTCTGTTGGGGTCCCCCAAGGTTCTGTTCTTGGACCTCTTCTATTTTCAATCTACGCTTCCTCCCTGGGTCAACTGATAGCCTCCCATGGCTTCCAATACCACCTCTACGCTGACGACACTCAAATCTATTTCTCTACCCCTCAGCTCACTCCCTCTGTCTCCTCACGTATCACTAATCTACTATCAGATATATCCGTCTGGATGTCACACCACTTCCTCAAACTCAATCTACCCAAAACCGAACTTATAATTTTCCCACCCCCATATGCCCCTTCCCCTTCCCCTGATCTCTCTGTCAAAATCGATGGCACAACTATCAGCCCATCCCCACATGCCAAGGTTCTAGGTGTAGTCCTGGACTCTGAACTCTCCTTCAAGCAACACATCCAATCACTGTCAAAATCGTGCCGCCTCCATCTCCGCAACATCGCCAAAATACGCCCCTTTCTAACCAATGACACAACAAAGCTCTTAATTCACTCGCTCGTCATCTCTCGCCTCGACTACTGCAACTCCCTTCTCATTGGCTTACCTCTACATAGTCTATCACCTCTGTAATCCATCATGAATGCTGCTGCCAGACTCATCCACCTTACCAATCACTCTGTGTCTGCCACTCCCCTCTGTCAATCCCTCCACTGGCTTCCGCTCGGCCAAAGAATTAAATTCAAAATACTAACAACTACGTACAAAGCCATCCACAATTTATCCCCCAGCTACATCACTAGCCTAGTCTCTAAATACCAACCTACTCGTTCTCTTCGTTCCTCTCAAGACCTTTTGCTCTGTAGCTCCCTCATCACCTCCTCCCATGCTCGCCTCCAGGACTTTTCCAGAGCCTCTCCAATCCTATGGAATGCCTTACCCCAATCTGTCCGCCTATCTCCTACTTTATTAGCTTTTAGACGATCCCTGAAAACCCTTCTCTTCAGAGAAGCATATCCTACCCACACCTAACAACCGTATTTTCATTTTCTCCATCAGTTCACCCACCCACAGTATTACCTTTTGTTCCAATTGACCCTCCCTTCTAGATTGTAAGCTCCAACGAGCAGGGCCCTCTGATCCCTCCTGTATTGATTTGTATTGTAATTGTACTGTCTACCCTTATGTTGTAAAGCGCTGCGCAAACTGTTGGCGCTATATAAATCCTGTTAATAATAATAATAATAATAAATTTGTCTTCCTCCTTTTTTGTTAAATATTATATTTTTAATATAGAAAATAATATAAAAAAAAAATTAAAACAATTGCAAATGTGAATTGAATGTCCTTCCCTTGCTATCAAGGAGTAAATCCACCACCACAACTATAAGGAGCAATGGTGCAGGGGCAATTTAGTGGGGTCCTACCTCTAATTTTATTTTGAGGTGTTAAAACTGTTTAAATTAGGTTTTTGTGTTGTTTAGCTGGAAGGTGTGCTGGGGAATTTTATATATTGACTTGTTCATGTGCACCTTTCCTTTTTTGCTTCTCTTTGCATCTTCTTAAATACCTTTCCTTATTTTTTTTATTGCATCATAGAGTAAATATGAGATGTGAGGTCTTTTTGACCCCAGATCTCATATTTAAGAGGTCCTGTCATGTTTTTTTCTATTACAAGGGATATTTACATTCCTTGTAATAGGAATAAAAGTGACACCATTTTTTTTTTTTTTTTAGAAAAGAACAGTGTGAAGAAAAAAAAAAAGTAAAATAAATAATAATTTTTTTTTTTTAACTCACCCGGTCCCGCCGAGATCGCATGCAGAAGCGAACACATACGGGAGTAGCGCCCGCATATGAAAACGGTGTTCAAACCACAAGTGTGAGGTATCGCCGTGATCGTTAGAGCGAGAGCAATAATTCTATCCCTAGACCTCCTCTGTAACTCAAAACATGCAGCCTGTAGAATGTTTTAAACATTTTTAAGGGTAAAAGTTTGTTGCCATTCCACGAGCGGGCGCAATTTTGAAGCGTGACATGTTGGATATCAATTTACTCGGCGTAACATTATCTTTCACAATATAAATTAAAAAATTGGGCTAACTTCACTGTTGTCTTATTAAAAAGTGTATTTTTTTTTTCAAAAAAAAGTGCGCTTGTAAGACCGCTGCGCAAATACGGTGTGACAGACAAGTTTTGCAACGACCGCCATTTTATTCTCTAGGGTGTTAGAGAAAAAAATATATATAATGTTTGGGGGTTCTAAGTAATTTTCTAGCAAAAAAATTTAAAAATTTTAATTTGTAAACACCAAATCTCAAAACGGGGCTCTGTCCATAAGTGGTTAAAGAGGGATTCCACCTAAAAAAAAAAATATTAAAAGCCAGCAGCTACAAATACTGCAGCTGCTGACTTTTAATAAATGGACACTTACCTGTCCTAGGGTCCAGCGATGTCGGTAGCCCAAGCCGAGCAATCGCTCGGTTCTCGGCGGCTTCTGCCGCCATTCTCATTGAGGGAATCAGGAAGTGAAGCATTGCGGCTTCACTTCCCGGTTCCCTAGTGCGCATGCGCGAGTCGCGCTGCGCGTCGTAAGTGGCCCCTGCAATCTCCTGGGACCTGTGTGTTTCCCAGGAGACAGCAGGGGGGTGATGTGAAAGGGCGTGACTCCCCCAATTGTGGCACCGGAGGGGTGGAGGGTCCTGATGAGCGGAAGTTCCACTTTAGGGTGGAACTCCGCTTTAAGCTCTGAAAACAAAAGTATTTTTTCAATAGAAAGGTAAACATGAAAAAGAAGCCTAGCTCCCCTGTTATATGGAAAAAAGAAAGAAAGAGAGAGAGAAAGAAAATATATAGAAAATAGAAAAAAAAAATTAAAAAAGAAAGAAAAAGAAAGAAAGAGAGAGAGAGAGAGAGAAAGAGAAAAAATAGAAAATATATAGAAAATAGAGAAAGAAATAGAAAAATAAAGTCTAGATATTCTCAAACTGACCTCTTTTTGCACTTTGTCCATGAGTAGCTCACACAAAATTATTTTAAACTGCTGCTGAAACATTTAATGGAAACTTATGCTTGAAACTCCAATGGCATGAAATAATTGATAAAGTGAAAGGTTGTGTGAAAGAGAGAAAATTGAAACTTTGATATGTGCCCACGAGTTACCGTAATTGGATTTATATAAAGGAATATTATGACAGTAACTAATATAGTGAACACGCGTTCTTCCAACGACTGACATAAAACAGATTGTCCTAAGAAGGATCGAAAGTCCTACACATTTTCTGTTACCCATTGTACTACCCTTCATTGCCGTACACACCCCGAGTTTATTTTCTCTCTTAGTGTAAATGAAGATGTCTCCATCAAAAAAAATGATTCTGTGGAAAGTCCAGTCCACCTATCTTTACACAATCCAGGATTCTGTGATTCTGGGATATCGCATCAGTGTCCTAGGTCATCTCTATGGATGCACTGTATTTTGTTTATATTTTAATTACTTTTATGTTAAAAATAATTGAAAAAAATATTTACTACCAAAAATACATCAAAAGCCATGACTGAATAGAGAAGGCAGGAGGTAAGAGGGAGAGGAAGGAGTCACTCCCCTGACTCATTTAGATTTATCTACGTTTTAGCTCAAATAACTGAAAAATTAACTGAAAAATAGGAAAAGAAAGGAAACGTAAGGGAAGGGAAAAAAGGAAAATTAATGAAAAGGAAGGGAAAGGAAAGGATAGGAAAGGAAAAAAAGGAAAGAAAAGGAAAGGCTAGAAAAATAAAAAAGGAGAAAGCTGAAAGGAAAGGAGAAATAGGAAAATAAGGGAAGGGAAAGGAAAAATAGGAAAAGGAAGGGGAAGGGACAGGAAAGGAAAGGGGAAGGATAAGAAAGGAAAGGGATAGGAAAGGAAAAAGCAAAGAAAAGGAAAGGAAAGGGGAAAGGAGAAAGGAAGGGAAAGAGGAAAGGCAAGAAAAATAAGAAAGGAGAAAGAAAAAGGAAAAATAGGAAAAGCAAGGGAAGGGAAAGGAAAAATAGGAAAAGGAAGGGAAGGGAAGGGACAGGAAAGGAAAGGAAAATGAAAGGGAAAGGAGAAAGGAAGGGAAAAATGAAAGGCAAGAAAAATAAAAAAGGAGAAAACAGAAAGAAAAGGAAACGAGAAATAAGAAAAGTAAGGGAAGGGAAAGGAAAAATAGGAAAAGTAAGGGAAGGGACAGGAAAGGAAAGGAAAAGGATAGGAAAGGAAACTGGAAAGGCAAGGAAAATAAAAAAGGGAAAGAAAGGAAAAGGAAAGGTAAGGAAAGGAAAGGAAAGGAAAGGGAAAATGGGAAAAAGAAGGAAAGGGAAGGTAAAGGACTGGTAAGGAAAAAGAAAAGGAAAAGGAAAAAGGGAAAGGAGAAAGGGAAAGGAAAAAGGATAGAAAAGGAAAGGAAAGAAAAAAGGAAAAGGAAAAAAGCAAAGGAAGTTAAGAGAGAAGATGAAGCACTTTTTCTTCCGCTGAAACAAACAAACAGCAAAGATGGGGCATTGTTTACTCCCACTGATGCCAGGACATTTTCTACTCCCGCTGGCCACAGTTTTCCCCATTAAAGTCTCAAGGACAGTAAACCAACCAAATTATATGTCAGCAGCTACAATTATTGACACAGCTACTTACTAGTGTATGGAGTTCTTTGCCAGGCTTTGGATCCCCAATGCCGCCATCTTGGATTTGGGAGCCAGCTGCGACTTCCTGATATCTCACAGCACGCATGTGTGAGACACAGCAGTGCATTAAAGAGGAACTGCGGTCGGCTCACATAATTTGTAATAAAAACAATCTTTGCCATTCTGAAGCTTCCCTCCAACCACTTTGCATATTATTTTATATATTCTGTGATTCTGTACTTGCCAAAGATGCTGCAAAAATCTCCCTCCACTGAGTCTGGCGGCAGCCATTTTAACTGTGGGCAGCTGAAGCTGCTGCCTGTTCACTTCCTGGATTTACACAGACACACAGAGGCACACCTCCAGCTCTGCGGCTCTCATTGGCCCTCTTATGACTCACCCCCTCTCCCTTCCTGGCAAACTCTCACAAGAGTGAGAGAGAGAGAGCTGTGCATGATGTCATAAGCCTAGGCTAATGACCAGACAAGAAACAGGAAGTGGGCTGCATAAGGTATTTACTGGCATAAAAAAAAAAAATATCTTACTATCCGAAGTTACAACAACAAGGGCAGAAGATTTATTAGTGGAAAGATTATTTATTTATATTTGTTTATTAAAATGCTTAACCTACGCAGTCCCGAAGGCCTTGATGCGCAAAACAAAGGACATTGACATTAAAAGACCTTAAGAGAACCAACATACCAGCATGGCAACATACAAGGGAGTCTGTCCATCACACCCCAATTGAAAGTAGGTGACTCCAAAAGCTAAAAAAGATGAAAAAATGACTGAAGTTCCGCTTTCAGGCTCTTGCAGCCTCATGTGATGTGTCCCAGGGGGCTGCGGGTGGGTGCTGTCATCATTGCCTAGGCTAGGATTGAGGAAGTGGGAGAAGGTAATTGTCAAAAAAAGGTTCCCACTTCCCAAAAAATTAAATAAAAATTCTGCATATTAGTTACAGAATAGGGGAGGAGGAGGAGAATAAGCAGCATTTCGATTTTTGAATAAAGGTTCGCTTAAACTGCTTCCCGACTGGCACACGACGATGTACGTCGGCAGAATGAAACGGACAGGCATATGGGCGTACAGGTACGTCCCTTTAAATTTTTCGCCGTGCCATCGCGTTCGCGCGCGTGAGTCGATTTGCAGATCGTCGGATCGCGGGTCCCGCGGACTCGATCGCCGCGGGGATACCCGCGATCGTCTCACAGGGAGGAAGAACAGGGAGATGCTAATCTCCCCGTTCTGACTAGCAACAGTGTCACTGATCTCTGCTCCCTGTGAGCAACTCCCTGTAAAACACAGCCACACCCCCCCCACAGTTAGCAACACGCCCCTAGGACACACTTAACCGCTACACTGCCACCTCCTGGTTAACCCCTTCACTGCCAGTGTTATTTACACAGGAATCAGTGCATTTGTATAGCACTGATTGCTGTATAAATGACAATGGTCCCAAAAATGTGTCAAAAATGTCCGATGTGTCCGCCATAATGTCGCAGTCACAATATAAATCGCTGATCGCCGCCATTACTAGTAAGAAAAAAAATTATTACTAAAAATGCTATAAAACTATCCCCTATTTTGTAAACGCTATAATGTTTGCGCAAACCAATCAATAAATGATTATTGAGATTTTTTTTTACCAAAAATATGTAGAAGAATATGTATCGGCCTAAACTGAGAAAAAAATTGTTTTTTTATATACATTTTTGGGGGATATTTATTATAGCAAAAAGTTAAAAAATAATGTTTTTTTCAAAATTGTTGCTCTTTTTTTGTTTATAGCGCAAAAAATTAAAACCGCAGAGGCGATCAAATACCACCAAAAGAAAGCTCTATTTGTGGGAAAAAAAAGACGCCAAGTTTGTTTGGGAGCCACGTCGCACGACTGCGCAATTGTCAGTTAAAGCGACACAGTGCCGAATCGCAAAAAGTGGTCTGGTCTTTGGCCAGCAAAATGGTCCGGTCTGAAAGTGGTTAACATTGTGAACAAACGATGGTTCTTTTCAGGTTTGTACAGGCTAATTTTAGCTCCTACTGTGTGAAAAAGACGTGACCTGAGATGAGAGTCACTGCTGTTTCCAAGTAATGGGTGTGTTACGTTTTATCCTAAGACTCAGGTAAACGTATTCCGACAACTTTTTTTGTTTTTCGAAATCACAGCCATGACCGCCGCGCCTCATTTCCGAAAAGTCACAAATTCCCTTTCACTGGCGGGTGCAAAGTACACAAGAGGCGTTTGTGAAAGTGTAACATGAAACAAGGTTATGTGCAATACGCCTATTGTGGGAGAGATTTCATGCTTGTAGTCATAGAGGTTCTACAAACCTAACACAGTTTCAGCGACATACTATAAATAATGAGCAAGAAACAAAGTGGAACTCAATTCTGGTTAAAAATAAATAAATTAAATTCAAGTATCTATTCTTAAAGCGGTAGTAAACTATTAACCACTTCAGCCCCCGGACCATTTGGCTGGCCAAAGACCAGCTTTAACTGACAATTGCGCGGTCGTGCGACGTGGCTCCCAAACAAAATTTACGTCCTTTTTCCTCCACAAATAGAGCTTTCTTTTGGTGGTATTTGATCACCACTGCGGTTTTTATTTTTTGCGCTATAAACAAAACAATTTTTAAAAAAAGCTATTTTTTACTTTTTGCTATAATAAATATCCCCAAAAAATATATAAAAAAAAATGTTTTCCTCATTTTAGTCGATACATATTCTTCTACATATTTTTGGTTAAAAAAAAAATTGCGTTTATTGATTGGTTTGTGCAAAAGTTAGAGCGTCTACAAAATAGGGGATAGGTTTATGGCATTTTTATTAATATTTTTTTTTTTTTTACTAGTAATGGCGGCGATCAGCGATTTTTATCGTGACTGCGACATTATGGCGGACAGATCGGACACTTTTGGGACCATTCATTACATTCCATTACACGGAACTTAATTTCTGAACTTATCTGTCTTGGTGTCTTTGTATGTATGATTGTAATGGTCGTCTTTGAAAACGTCGGACGACGAAACTAGTAAGGCGTGCTGACGTCACTTCCGGTGTGGGAACGAGAGGTCTGGTACGCAGCTGGAGCGCAAGCCGTATACCGACCCTATTCCCTCTATCTTGTCTACTGTGTGTGGCGGACCAGGTGTATCCTGCGAGATACCCTGGCCTTATATTTTTAACTTTCATTTATTTGTTTTTAACTATTTTAAAATAAAAAATTTTTGCCGCCTGATATCACACAAGGATCTTCCTCTTTCCTTTTTTTTTTTTTTGGGAGTTTTACCCCCCACACTCGGTGGTGCACGCTGGATGCTATTATTCCTCATTCTTTGAGGCTCTTCAAACATCTCCCAAGGAACCTGGGTGAATCCATCGGAGGGAATAACTGGCCAGGATACCTTCCAGAAACGGGACGAGATAAAGATATCTGAAAAAGCTGTTTACCCCTGCAGGGGTACTTCAATCTGGTGAGTGAGGGAGCCAGAGGGGGCAACACCAAAGTCACCATCACTGCTGGAGCACAAAAGTCACTTTTGAATCACTTCTGGAAGAAAGCGTGTTTTTGACACAGTGTTTTTTATGGTTTTTTATTGTTATTTTTTTCTTTTTTCACTTGAAACTGGACTTGTTTTTGTGCCATACCCAGGACTTTTTTATTTTCAATCACTTTCACTTTATGTTTCACTGGGACTGTCATTTAATCAACTTTTATTGATTTGTTACACGTTTTTTGGTCTTTATATTTATCACTCACTGAGATTGGGGTTTGGATAATTGGGGATTCTACCCCACTTTTAAGGGTGGGCCCTTTGTTCCCCTAAAAAACCCTCCCCAATCTCTCACCACTTTATGTATTTATAGGAGGGGAGGATAACAGGTGAGTATATATATATATATATATATATATATATATATATATATATATATATATATATATATATATATATACCCCTCACATTTTTCTAAAAATGTTCTTCTATCTTTTCATGTGACAACACTGAAGAAATGACACTTGTCTACAATGTAAAGTAGTGAGAGTGTACAGCTTGTATAACAGTGTAAATTTGTTGTCCCCTCAAAATAACTCAACACACAGCCATTAATGTCTAAACCGCTGGCAACAAAAGTGAGTACACCCCTAAGTGAAAATGTCCAAATTAGGCCCAATTAGCCATTTTCCCTCCCAGTGTCATGTGACTCGTTAGTGTTACAAGGTCTCAGGTGTGAATGGGGAGCAGGTGTGTTAAATTTGGTGTTATCGCTCTCACTCTCTCATACTGGTCACTGGAAGGTCAACATGGCACCTCATGGCAAAGAACTCTCTGAGGATCTGAAAAAAAAGAATTGTTGCTCTACATAAAGATGGCCTAGGCTATAAGAAGATTTCCAAGACCCTGAAACTGAACTGCAGCACGGTGGCCAGAACCATAAGGCAGGTTAACAGGTTCCACTCACAACAGGCCTCGCCATGGTCGACCAAAGAAGTTGAGGTCACATGCTCAGCGTCATATCCAGAGGTTGTCTTTGGGAAATAGATGTATGAGTGCTGCCAGCATTGCTGCAGAGGTTGAAGGGGTGGGGGGTCAGCCTGTCAGTGCTCAGACCATACGCCGCACACTGCATAAAATTGGTCTGCATAGCTGTCATCCCAGAAGGAAACCTCTTCTAAAGAAGATGCACAAGAAAGCCCGCAAACAGTTTGCTGAAGACAAGCAGACTAAGGACATGGATTACTGGAACCATGTCCTGTGGTCTGATGAGACCAAGATAAACTTATTTGGTTCAGATGGTGACAAGCGTGTGTGGGGGCAACCAGGTGAGGAGTACAAAGACAAGTGTGTCTTGTCTACAGTCAAGTATGGTGGTGGGAGTGTCATGGTCTGGGGCTGTATGAGTGCTGCCGGCACTGGGGAACTACAGATCATTGAGGGAACCATGAATGCCAACATGTACTGTGACATACTGAAGCAGAGCATGATCCCCTCCCTTCAGAGACTGGGCCGTAGGGCAGTATTCCAACATGATAACGACCCCAAACACACCTCCAAGATGACCACTGCCTTGCTAAAGAAGCTGAGGGTAAAGGTGATGGACTGGCCAAGCATGTCTCCAGACCTAAACCCTATTGAGCATCTGTGGGGCATCCTCAAACGGAAGGTGGAGGAGCGCAAGGTCTCTAACATCCACCAGCTCCGTGATGTTGTCATGGAGGATGGGAAGAGGACTCCAGTGGCCACCTGTAAAGCTCTGGGGACCTCCATGCCCAAGAAGGTTAAGGCAGTGCTGGAAAATAATGGCGGCCACACAAAATATTGACACTTTGGGCCCAATTTGGAGATTTTCACTTAGGGGTGTACTCACTTTTGTTGCCAGCGGTTTTGACATTAATGGCTGTGTGTTGAGTTGTTTTGAAGGGACAGCAAATTTACACTGTTATACAAGCTGTACACTCACTACTTTACATTGTAGCCAAGTGTAATTTCTTCAGTGTTGTCACATGAAAACATAGAATAAAATATTTACAAAAAATGTGAGGGGTGTACTCACTTTTGTGAGATTATATATATATATATATATATATATATATATATATACATACACACACACATTTTTTATACTTTCTGTTATTTTTTTATACTTGCTCATAATGTAAAAGGGGGAAAACATACACTGACAGGAAATAGGAAGCGCCCCCTTTTTTTTTATACCAAAGAGGATATCAATGTATTAACCACATGCCGACCGCGCTATAGTCGAAAGACGTCTACAGCGCGGTCGGCTAGTTCTAAGTGGACGTCCTACGGACGTCCTCCCAGAAACTTGCTCCCGCGCGCCCCCTGGGGCGCGCACTCGGGAACATCCGTGACCGCTGGGTCCCGAGGACCCGGCGCATCACGGATCACGGTAAACAGCCGCTGATAGCGGCCGTTTACCATGTGATCGCTCCGTCAAATGACGGAGCGATCACATGTACACAAACCGGCGTCACGTCATGACGTCGGTTCCTCCCTCCCCTCTCTGTACCGATCGGTACAGAGAGGAGAGAAGCGGAGAGGGGGAGAGACGGGACCAGCGCTGTGGGCTGGATGTGTAGTGCCCACAGCGCTGGTCAATACACTGCCACCACTGTGCAATACTCTGCCACCACGGTGCAATACTCTGCCACCACTGTGCAATACTCTGCCACCACTGTGCAATACTCTGCCACCACTGTGCAAATGCTCTGCAACCACTGTGCAATGCTCTGCCACCACTGCAATGCTCTGCAACCACTGTGCAATGCTCTGCCACCAACCACTGTGCAATGCTCTGCCACCAACCACTGTGCAATGCTCTGCCACCAACCACTGTGCAATGCTCTGCCACCAACCACTGTGCAATGCTCTGCCACCAACCACTGTGCAATGCTCTGCCACCACTGTGCAATGCTCTGCCACCACTGTGCAATGCTCTGCCAATACTGTGCAACACTGTAATACTCTGCCAATACTCGCCAATACTCTGCCAATACTCTGACAATACTCCCCAATACTCTGACAATACTCCCCAATACTCTGCAATAATTTTTAATAGAAACAAATAATTTTTATTTAATTTTTACCGAATTTTCAGTATTTTTTGATTTATAGCGCAAAAAATAAAAAACCCAGCAGTGATTAACCACTTCCCGACCGCCCCCTGTATATATACGTCGGCAGAATGGCACGTACAGGCAGAATCACGTACCTGTACGTGACATTCTTCCGGCGGTTGGGGGGTCCGATCGGACCCCCCTCCGCCGGCGGGGACGGTCGGGATCGCTTCAGGAGCGATCCGGGACGAGGGGACGGCCAGTGGTTTCTGGCCACCCCCTCGCGATCGCTCCTGGCCAATGAAAAACTTCCCCTTCCTGTCTATTGTATAGACAGGAAGGCGGAAGTGATGTCACGCTCGGTGCGCCGGTCTATGTGACCGGAGACGCCGAGCGGCGAACATGTTAAGGTTAGTGCACAACACTACACTGACACCAGTACAGTTAGGCACATATTCCACCCCCCTGTCACCCCCTGATCACCCCCCAGATCACCCCCTCCCCCCCCAGTCACAGTGTCACTAATTGCAGTGATCATTTTTTTACTGATCACTGCATTTAGTGTCAGTGTGACTGTAATAACTGTCAGGGCAGTTAGTTTTAGGTCCAAGGTAGCCCCCTACCCCCCCCCCCCTAATAAAGGTTTAACCCCTTGATTGCCCCCCAGGTAACCCTTTCACCCCCTTTTGCCAGTGTCACTAAGCGATCGTTTTTCTGATCGCTGTATTAGTGTCACTGCTGTCGCTAGGTAACCATTTTTTTTTTTTTTAGGTAACCGCCATGTTTATATAGGTTCATAAATAGTTTTATAGGTCAGGTACCCCCATATTACAACCTAAATAAAGGTTTTAACCCCTTGATTGCCCCTAGAGTTAACCCTTTCACCAGTGATCACTGTATAACTGTCACTGGTGACGCTGGTTAGCCAGTTAGTTATTTCGTTATTTAGGTTCCCCGTCAGGTTTTTATATAGCGTCAGGTACCCCCATATATTACCTAATAAAGGTTTTAACCCCCTGAGTGCCCCTAGTTAACCCTTTCACCCCCTTTTGCCAGTGTCACTAAGCGATCGTTTTTCTGATCGCTGCATTAGTGTCGCTAGGTAACCATTTTTTTTTTTTAGGTAACCGCCATGTTTATATAGGTTCATAAATAGGTTTATAGGTCAGGTACCCCCATATTACAACCTAAATAAAGGTTTTAACCCCCTGATTGCCCCTAGAGTTAACCCTTTCACCAGTGATCACTGTATAACTGTCACTGGTGACGCTGGTTAGCCAGTTAGTTATTTCGTTATTTAGGTTCCCCGTCAGGTTTTTATATAGCGTCAGGTACCCCCATATATTACCTAATAAAGGTTTAACCCCCTGATTGCCCCTAGTTAACCCTTTCACCCCCTTTTGCCAGTGTCACTAAGCGATCGTTTTTCTGATCGCTGCATTAGTGTCGCTAGGTAACCAGTTTTTTTTTGTATTACTGTTACGGGTGACGCTGGTTAGTTAGCTTGTTTTTTATACTGTCAGGGCACCCGCCATTTATTACCCAATAACGGTTTAACCCCCTGATCGCCCGGCGGGTGATATCAATTAGGTTTTAGGGTCAAATAAGGTCTGCGTCGCCCCAGGTTAGTGCCAGTACCGCAAACACCCACGCACAAAGCATACACCTCCCTTAGTGGCACAGTATCTGAACAGATCAATATCTGATCTGATCAGATCTATACTAGCGTCCCAGCAGTTTAGGGTTCCAAAAAAAAACGCATTGTTAGCGGGATCAGCCCAGATACCTGCTAGCACCTGCGTTTTCCCCCTCCGCCCAGCCCAGCCCACCCAAGTGCAGTATCGATCGATCACTGTCACTTACAAAACACTAAGCACACATAACTGCAGCGTTCGCAGAGTCAGGCCTGATCCCTGCGATCGCTAACAGTTTTTTTGTGGTAGCGTTTTGATTCAGTCGCTTCAGTCAGGAGCTTTTTTACCTGTGAATCTCAAAAAAAAAAAAAAAAAAAAAAATAGTTGTCGTTTTATTGTTCTCTCTCTCACTCTATTCTCTCTCTATTGTTGCTCTTTTTTTACTCCATTCTATTCTGCAATGTTTTATTATGTTTTATCATGTTTTATCATGCTTGCTTTTCAGGTATGTAATTTTGTTTACTGTGTTTTAGTGTTAAGCATTTTTTTTTGTTTTCAGGTGCGCCATTCAGTTGCAACGCGGATTTATTTATCTTGACAGCAACAGCGTTTGCTCCCACGATACATAAAGACGCGACTCCAACACTGTAGGAGGTGATTTCACCACCACAGTTAAAAAAAAGAGCATATATGCCGAAGCATGGGGGCAGCAGGGGGGGGGAGGAGCGATTGGCTCCTAATGCCACGTACATACGGTCGAAATTCCGACCGTGTGTACACGGCATAACTTTTGCGGGAGGATGCCCCCATGCATCGGCATATATAAATGGTGCATGTATGCCCATCATTAGAAGTGGGTGGGTGAAGGGAGGTATTCTAATGGTGGGCATACCCACCAATCAATCTCTTTTTTTCGTTCAGCCAAGAGGCTGCATGAAAAAAAAAAGATTACAATATATCTCCAGTATGTTGCTGGACTTTGAATGGTTATACCAGAATGATGCCTGCAGGTTTAGGTATCATCTTGGTATCATTCTTTTCAGCCAGTGATCGGCTTTCATGTAAAAGCAATTCTAGCGGGTAATTAGCCTCTAGACTGCTTTTACAAGCAGTGGGAGGGAATGTCCCCCCTCCCGGATATAAACCGCGCCATTGGGAAATTGGGAAAGCATTTTATCACACCAATCTTGGTGTGGTCAGATGCTTTGAGGGCAGAGGAAAGATCTAGGGTCTAATAGACCCCAATTTTTTCAAAAAAAGAGTACCTGTCACTGCCTATTGCTATCATAGGGGATATTTACATTCCCTGAGATAACAATAAAAATCATAACAAAGAAAAAAAATGGAAGGAACAGTTTAAAAATAAAATAAAAAAGCTAAATAAATAAAAAAAAAACCAAAAAAAAAAAAAAAAGCACCCCTGCCCCCCCTTCTCTTGCGCAAAGGCGTACACAAGCGTTGGTCTGGCGTCATATGTAAACAGCAATTGCACCATGCATGTGAGGTATCACCGCGAAGGTCAGATCGAGGGCAGTAATTTTAGCAGTAGACCTCCTCCGTGAATCTAATGTGGTATCATGTAAAGGCTTTTAAAGGCTTTTAAAAATGTATGTAGTTTATCTCCACTGCGTGTTTGTGCGCAATTTTAAAGCATGTCGTGTTTGGTATCCATGTACTCGGCCTAAGATCATATTTTTTATTTCATCAAAAATTTGAGCAATATAGTGTGTTTTAGTGCATTAAAATAAAAAAAGGTGTATTTTTTCCACAAAAAATGCGTTTGAAAAATCGCTGCGCAAATACTGTGTGGAAAAAAAAAATGCAACACCCACCATTTTAATCTGTAGGGCCTTTGCTTTAACATTATATATAGTGTTTGGGGGTTCAACGTAATTTTCTTGCAAAAAAAAAAATATGTTTTCATGTAAACAAAAAGTGTCAGAAAGGGCTTTGTCTACAAGTGGTTAGAAGAGTGGGTGACGTGTGACATAGGCTTCTAAATGTTGTGCATAAAATGCCAGGACAGTTCAAACCCCCCCCAAATGACCCCATTTTGGAAAGTAGACACCCCAAGCTATTTGATGAGAGCAATGTTGAGCCCATTAAATATTTTTTTTTTTTGTCCCAAGAGATTGAATAATGAAAAAAAAAAAATATATATATTTTTTTTACAAAAAGTTGTCACTAAATGATATATTGCTCAAACATGTCATGGGCATATGTAGAAATACACCCCAAAATACATTCTGTTGCTTCTCCTGAGTACGGGGATACCACATGTGTGGGACTTTTTGGGAGCCTAGCTGCGTACGGAACCCCAAAAACCAATCACCGCCTTCAGGCTTTCTAAGGGTGTAATTTTTTTATTTCACTTCTCACTGCCAATCACAGTTTCGGAGGCCATGGAATGCCCAGATGGCATAAAACCCCCCAAAATGACCCCATTTTGGAAAGTAGACACCCCAAGCTATTTGCTGAGAGGTATTGTGAGTATTTTGCAGATGTCGCTTTTTGTCACAAAGTTTTGAAAATTGAAAAAAGAAAAAAAAAAAAATTTTTTTTTCTTTACTTTCTTCATTTTCAAAAACAAATGAGAGCTGTAAAATACTCACCATGCCTCTCAACAAATAGCTTGGGGTGTCTACTTTCCAAAATGGGGTCATTTGGGGGGGTTTTGTGCTATTTTGGCATTTTATGGCCTTCGAAACTGTGATAGGTAGTGAGGAGTGAAATCAAAAATTTGCACCCTTAGAAATCCTGAAGGCGGTGCTTGGGTTTCGGGGCCCCGTACGCGGCTAGGCTCCCAAAAAGTCCCACACATGTGGTATCCCCATACTCAGGAGAAGCAGCAAAATGTATTTTGGGGTGCAATTCCACATATAACTATGGCATGTGTGAGCAATATATCATTTAGTGACAACTTTTTGAAAAAAAAAAAAAAATCTTTTTTATTTTTGTCTTTATTCAATCACTTGGGACTAAAAAAAAAAATATTCAATGGGCTCAACATGCCTCTCAGCAAATAGCTTGGGGTGTCTACTTTCCAAAATGGGGTCATTTGGGGGGGTTTTGTACTTCTCTGCCATTTTAGCACCTCAAGAAATGAAATAGGCAGTCATAAATTAAAAGCGGTGTAAATTCCAGAAAATGTACTCTAGTTTGTAGACGCTATAACTTTTGCGCAAACCAATAAATATACGCTTATTGGCATTTTTTTTTACTAAAGACATGTGGCTGAATACATTTTGGCCCAAATGTTTGACTAAAATTGAGTTTATTAGATTTTTTTTATAACAAAAAGTAGAAAATCTCTTTTTTTTTCAAAATTTTCGCTCTTTTTCCGTTTATATCGCAAAAAATAAAAATCACAGAGGCAATCAAATACCATCAAAAGAAAGCTCTATTTGTGGGAAGAAAAGGACGCAAATTTCGTTTGGTTACAAAATTGCATGACCGCGCAATTACCAGTTAAAGTAGTGCAGTGCGAAATTGAAAAAAGACCTCTGGTCCTTTGGGTACTGCCAAATGGTCCGGGGAGCTGAAGTGGTTAAAGGAGATGTATGAAAT
Organism: Lithobates sylvaticus; assembly: GCA_028564925.1. Classification (NCBI taxonomy): domain Eukaryota; kingdom Metazoa; phylum Chordata; class Amphibia; order Anura; family Ranidae; genus Lithobates; species Lithobates sylvaticus. Next base: position 519,301,295 of record CM053030.1, on the reverse strand, counting down.
TTCTCTCCCATCCAGGTAGCACTGCTCCTTCAATCTTCAGTCATTTATGTTGGAAGGCGGCCTGCTGACAATGGGATCCCAGCACATACTGTGGAGGGGACCAGTCACCCCTGTTTGTTCTTTATGTTCTTGGCAATGGGTCTCCTCAACACCCCCAGCTACATTGAGGTCAGTCACTGCTGGTGTCGGATTTGGACGAAATGCAGCATGAGAATGATTGGCGGCTCCTCTCCCAAAGCGAAGCACCCAGCAAAAACTCCTTTCAAGACCCCCTGCCAGTGGCGTCGCTAGGGGGTGGCTTTTGGGGCTATAGCCCCAAATCTAGGGCCCATAGCCCCGAGTCTCTGCAGGGGTCTCCAAGGGGAGGGAGGCTCTCTGGGGACCCTGATGTAAGGGGGAGGCTCTCTGGGGACCCTGATGCAAGGGGAGGCTCTCTGGGGACCCTGATGTAAGGGGGAGGCTCTCTGGGGACCCTGATGTAAGGGGGAGGCTCTCTGGGGACCCTGATGCAAGGGGAGGCTCTCTGGGGACCCTGATTTAAGGGGGAGGTTCTCTGGGGACCCTGATGTAAGTGGGGGGCTCTCTGGGGACCCTGATGCAAGGGGAGGCTCTCTGGGGACCCTGATGTAAGGGGGAGGCTCTCTGGGGACCCTGATGCAAGGGGAGGCTCTCTGGGGACCCTGATGCAAGGGGAGGCTCTCTGGGGACCCTGATGCAAGGGGAGGCTCTCTGGGGACCCTGATTTAAGGGGGAGGCTCTCTGGGGACCCTGATTTAAGGGGGAGGTTCTCTGGGGACCCTGATGTAAGTGGGGGGCTCTCTGGGGACCCTGATGCAAGGGGGAGGCTCTCTGGGCATATACACACACACAGGCGTTTGTTACCGTATATAAATGTTTATGCCCGCCCAAGCGTATGACTTTCTTTACTATGCTGCTATGGGCTCTAGCCCCAGATCTTTTTTAGACCTAGCAATGCCCCTGCCCCCTGCACAGAATGGTCCTTAGCCATTATTATAATTTTTTCAACTCTATATAGCAGGGATTAATGCGGAGGGGCGAAGGGTGATTGGGGAAGGTGGGAGTAACAGCCTAGAGATGGGCTTTAGGAAACATGATGCTGCTAAAACAAGCCTGGAAATTATAACTGGGTCGCACAGTCCACCCTTGTATATGACCACATGGTTCATAATGTATATCTATTAGTATTATTATACACGATTTATATAGCGCCAACAGTTTACGCAGCGCTTTACAATGTATAGGGGGGACAACACAATTACAGTAAAGGTCAATACAAAATGTACAGGAGGGCCCGGCTCATAGAGCTTACATTCTAAAGGGAGGGGGTGGTGGTACAAAAGGTAATAGCCGCAGAGAATGATTTGATGGGGGTGGCTCGGGGACAGTTGTTGTTAGGTGGGTGTGGGATAGGCTTCCCTGAATAAATGAGTTTTCAGGGATCTCTTAAAGGTGGACAGGGTAGGGGCTGATCGGACATAATGGGGCAGGGAGTTCCATTGGATGGGAGAGGCTCTGGAGAAGTCCTGAAGGCGAGCATGGGAGGAGGTAACAAGGGAGCTAGAGAGCAGGAGGTTATGGGAGGAGTGGAGGGGACGATTTGGGCGATATCTGCAGATGAGGTTGGTGATGTAGATGGGGGCGATGTTGTGGATGGCTTTGTATGTTATGGTTAGCATTTTGAATTTTACACGGTGGGGTAGGGGAAGCCAGTGAAGGGATTGGCAGAGAGGGGCGGCAGTCACGGATCGATTAGGGAGGTGTATTAGTCTAGCAGCATATCTATAAATTGTAAGTGAAATGTGAACTATCTGTAACCTATTTTTTTTTGCATAAACAGTCAGTCACAGCATTTGCTTTCCCAGCTGCAACTGGGAGCCTGTAAGGACCATTGAGCCATGATGAAAAGGATCCCTGACAGTTGGAACCAAGGTTAACTGTGAACATCAATCATAGATATTTTGACAGTTGGCACGTTAAACCATTAAAGTTGTCTCAAGAAAAAAAATAGGCGTTACTGTATGGTCCCAAAATTTACCAGGTAATGAATTCTAACTGAGTAGACCCTCTACAGAGAAAAGAACCAGGAGATACAAGACTTAGATGTGGGTGCAAGAGAAGGTCACACTTACGAAGCTTCTCCAGCCACTAGAGAAGTTACTTTTCTGCCTCCTTATGATTTTTGCGCCCTATGTCTTGTTATTGTCACCGCTTTATTGGTGGAGTTTACCTTGTCAGTGGTCAAATAGTCTATGATTGATGCCCTCAGCAGGCCTTGCTTTTTTATAAAGCGGTTTATTTTTTCATTTTTTTTTTTTTTTTACAATAAAGCAAAGATAAACTCTCTGCATCAACCCTTTGACACCCCACTGGGCAGGTACAAGGGAAGCATCTCGTATTAGATGGTTAGATTCCATGTTAAAAACAAGCAAATGAATGAGAAAAAAACATTATCTTTCTTTATACAGCAGTACCAAAGGTAAGTACTCCCAACATGTTTCGCCCATTCGGGCTTCTTCAGGAAGAAATGGCCACTGATAATCCAGAAACCTCGGATTGGTCAACAATATATTAAAGAAGCAATAATGTCTCCAACTGATGTCAAGTGTTTAGTCTCTCTTTTGACGGGGGGGCCCGTGGACTGCCTGTGCACTAATACAATCCAGCTCCCAGGTTAGCCTCCTTTTTTTGAACCTACTATAAGCTGATCACTAGCTTGATTGACGATTGAGCGCCCTTGATTGGTTTCTTTTAGTAATAGACATTTCCAGTCCCTATTTGCCTCCTGTGGTCTCCCTAGAGCAGTGTTTCTCAACTCCAGTCCTCAAGGAGCACCACAGGGTTATTTTTTCAGGATTTCCCTCAGATGAAATGGCTATGGTAATTACTAAGGCAGTGAAACTGATTAAATCACCTGTGCAAAAAAATGGAAAGCCTGAAAACATGACCTGTTGGGGGGCTTTGAGGACTGGAGTTGAGATACACTGCCCTAGAGACTAACCACTGAACACTAAACATCAGTTGGAGACATTATTGCTCCTTTTATATATTGTTGATCAAGCGGAGGTTTCTGGATTATCGGCGGCCATTTCTTCCTGAAGAAGCCCAATTTAGAGAAACATGTCGGGAGTACTTACCTGTAGTACACTGTGTAAAGGAATATCATGGATTTTTGTCATCAATTCACTTGTTTTTAACATTGAATTTTAATCTTGTAATTCAATAAATTGTTAATTTTTTTATGTACAGTATATCGTGATTTACTGTTTATTCAAACCACCCTAAAAGTCCCATTAATTTTCTTCCAAACTAATTTACACATTTTATATATTTCATACAAGATCTTGGGGACTCTGCTGCCAATTGGAAAAGTACCTAAGAAGTGACCTGGGAGACTATAAAACTCCAAAATGACTGCAACACGAGTAAACACTACCAATTAGTGCCTCCAACCTGCCTCAGAGTAGGTGTAAGCATTGCTCGGTGTAGTTCCCCAAAGAGCTCATTAGATGTAAGGGGTTCGGGACCCTGTAGTGAAGAATAAGCAGTGTTAGTGCCTATGTAGCTGCCAGGACGTTAAGTGGGGTGTGCCAGGCCTGCCCAGGTCAATGTGGGGCATCTTGGGTGGAGGGCTCTGAATAAATAGTCTAAACAGTCTGGTGGGAGTCCATCTTAGGCATTGGTCTTTGGAAGCAGTGCAAGGACCAGGGCATGCAAAGATGAAATGTTTGAAGCTCTAGCTTCTGCAAGCTTGCCCTTAGAGGGAAAGCAAAGAATTAGAGGCGCTGGACTAATGGGACTATTGGTTTTGGATGTAGGACTGGCAAACCCCCTGAAGGTATGGTCTGCTCTTTGACTTGGCTCTCATCTGTGCTGTTGTCTAATGCCCCGTACACACGGTCGGATTTTCAGATGGAAAATGTCCTATCGGACCATGTTGTCGGAAATTCCGACCGTGTGTGGTCTCCATCGGACTTTTTCCGGCAGAATTTCAGACGGAAAAAGTTTGAGATCCTGCTCTCAAATTTTCCGACAACAAAGTCCTATCGGACTTTTTCCGATCGTGTGTAGCGAATTCTGACGGACAAAGTGCCAAGCATGCTCAGATCACGTTACAAGACCAAAGCTATTGGCTACTAGCCTCTACATAGTTCTGTCATACGCAACAAACGTCACCACGTTCAGGATGATCGGATTTTCCGACAACTTTGTCCGACCGCATGTACGCAACACCAGTGTCCGACAAAATCCGACGGATTTTGTGGTTGGAATTTCCGACCGTGTGTACGGGCAATTACTCTTTGTAAAGAATGTGCCATCACTCTTGGGATAATTGAAAGAATATATATACCATATATACTCAGTATAGGCCGAGTTTTTCAGCACATTTTTTTGTGCTGAAAATGCCCCTCCCCCGGCTTATACTTGAGTCAAGCACTTTTCTGCAGCAGAGAATGACATTTTGCGACCCGAGTTTGGGGCCCCGTATCTCGGGTCCACTTGGTGCTAGGAACCCTTAATTTGGTGTGCAAACCCAGTGGAACTAGCACTACAACATATTCAAAGACCAAGCACCAAGTGACCCCGAGATATGGGGCCCCAAAGTCGGTCAACTGTGTCCATATGCAGCAATGTCATTTCGGGACCCTTTGGGTCCAGAGACCCCAAATTTTTGCTGCAGCTAGGGGGCATTTAGGAAGCCTTAACTACCAAGTTTGAAGTTTGGGGGGACCTATGGCTGCAAATTGGCACAGTGAGGCTGCAAATGGGCATTGTTGACCCTCTTTTCCACTTACAGTAGCTGCGCATTTCTCACCCTAGGCTTATACTCGAGTCAATAAGTTTTCCCAGTTTTTTGTGGTAAAATTAGGTGCCTCGGCTTATATTTGGGTCGGCTTATACTCGAGTAAATACGGTATCTAAATTTACTGTGTTTCAGTAAAGAGTTAAAAGGCTGTTGTTGTATGGACTCTTCCTCCTAATCTTAAGACGGGAACTTCTTCTGGAAATGAATAGACATGTGCACAATAGAAAAATTTGTTTATTTTCGTTTTGTTTCTGTTCGTTTCCGTTGATTCGCAATGATTCGTAATTTCGTAAGTCGTCGGTGTTCGTATTCGTAACGATTCGTATTTTCGTAAGAGTTATTTCTTCGTTGATTCGTTTTTCCGTTAGTTTAATTTTCGTTTATTCGAAATTCGGACGCATTTGTATTTTCGTAGATTTAGTTACATTCGTACTTTCGTAACATTGTTTTCGTAGATTCGTAATCGGAGCATAATTCATAATTTTATGTAATGTGTATGCTATTATTACATTGTAAGAGACACGGAAAATTACGAATCAAAAAAAAAGTTACACATTTTTTCGTTCAATCCATTCGAAGCACGTTAAGCAGCGCCATTGTAAGAGACACGGAAAGTTACGAATTGAAAAAAAAAGTTACGAATGTACGAATTTTTTCGTTTTTTGATTTTCGTTGTTCCTGTTTTCGTTTTTCGGATTTTCTTCTTTCGTAGTTTCGTTGTTTCTAATTTGGTTATTTCGGATTTTCGTTGTTTTTCATATTCGTTCGATTCGAACATTCGTTAAAATTTTTAGTGAATCATACTTTCATGCGTACGATAACAAATTAACGAATACAACGAATTTTAACGGAAAACGAAAAAAAAACTAAACGAATTGCACATGTCTGGAAATGAAACAGGTGCTGGGTGAAGCTGTTATTACGGTCCATTGCCATAAGGTTTGAGGATGGTATGGAATGGGCTAATGGTTGTGTTAGTTAGGCCAGGCTGAGGGTCTCCGGGGGGTGTCTCTCTACTGGTGCTCAGGGGAGGATCCTGTACCCATAGTGCCCTATGGAGTCTAAGACCAACCCATGCCAGGCAGGAATGGCTTAAAGACCAAATGGCTGCACATGCAGTTAGCCTATGACACAACACTGGGAGAAAAGAGCTAATAGATTGGAATCCACTGCTTGCAGCCCCCACAGAGCTCCACCAAAGACCAGACTCTTGTCTCATATCAACTAATATCCAGGCTATAATCTTGTAATTTCATCTTTTCCAACTTCTGGCTTTTAACTATAAATATATAAAAAGGTAAGTGAATTATTCACCTGAAATACATATTACTGTGAATTTTGCAGAGTTTGCTAGAAGTAGAATTCGAGTTCCTAAAAAGGCCCTGAAGGCTCTGTAATCCGAATATGTTAATGAAAGTGAACGTGCGAGTTTTTGAAAAAAATAATTTCTCCAAAAAAAAAGAAAAATACAACTTCAAATAATTAAAACATGAAATGGACACATTTTTTTTAATCTCAGGTACAGCGTGTAATCCTTGTCAAACACCTGACATGTTTCTTTAATTAGTGGTTTGCCGCACTGAGTGCTTCGTAAATAGGAAATGGTTCTGGACAGCCGCACTCCGAAAAAAAATGCCTTTTATTCAAAAATACACAAAATCCAAAAATACATGCCACAGCAGAACAGGAAACTGACGCGTTTCACACTACAAACAGTACCTAACCATAGTGTAGCTTTGACACCTTTTCAAGGTGTCCGCTATGTGTAAATTTAGTTGTTTTTGTCTCTCAGAACAGTAAAGGGGTTCTGAGAGCTAATTGGATAGGGAAGCTTTGGCATCAGTTTGGCTGGGCTGTGTTGGGATTCTGCCTGCTCATGTGTGCGGTGAGGTACACATGACAGGTTCAGAACCAGGCCTGGTTGGACCTTTTGGTACTGGCATTCCCCGGAGCCAATCAGTGGGTGCGTTTGGCCCCGCTGAGGAGTCTGGGGGAGGGTACTTAAGATGCTGGAGTCACGTGTTCGGGGTTCGTTAGGCCAGAGCTGCCTGTTCCTGGATCTGGATCGGGGTAGCCCCGTGAGGGGTCCCGGTCAGGGGACTGTGTGCCGCCCTGCAACATGGTTGGTTTGACAGGCCCCACAGACCAGCTTGGTCTGGGGCGAGGATCCATCTGCTCCCGAGTCTCGGAACCGGCTGGTCCGAGGCGCAGTAACTGAGGGAGGATTCAAGGCGTCCGGTGCGCTCTCAACTTGGAGGGGCACCGCAGCTCGTGTAAGCGACCGGGGGAGGACTCTTTGGAGGAGGGCCAACAAGCTGGCATCCTGAGAAGTGCCTGGTTGCTGGGTTGCCAAGGACACTAGAGAATCCACGCTTCCCCAATACTGTCAAGGAGACGGATAACGTTCCAGGTACTGAGGAAAGGTTCCTGTTTTGTTTCTGAGTGCCACTTTGATTCAAGGTCAGAGACTTTGCAAATTCCGTAATTCAAGTGCTGACTGCCATAATCTCTGGCTAGAGATTTGTTCAGCTTGGAAACGCCCAGCTGCGGGTGGCTACTCTCTGGGTTGGCAAATAGAGACTTTCGTATACTTAGCAGTTCAAGGTGCCTGAGTTTCTTCACCCTTGCCCTCTGTTCCCACATGTGACTGTGTCTGTTGGATGTTACCCCTGCAAATAAAAACCTTTCTAAAGGACTTTTATGGTGTCAGCGTGCAAAGTCGTTGGGTACTAACTCTGGGAACCCCTAGACCTGGAAGAACAAGCCAAGCGGAGGTAACCGGTAAGCCCAAAAGTCAAGGCCACCATCATTAGTCTATACGGCCCGTCTGTGACGCCGTCCCCAATATGGATAGATTCATGCATTGCATTGCACGAATCTATCCATGGCTGCCGCTGCCACCCCCTATTCAGGCGTCCGGCCCCTTTTCAGGCGCCTGAATTACAGCGGCGGGGGTGTTTTTTTAAGCACCTAAATAGAGCCATAGGCTCTACTAGGCTTCAAAAAAGGTAGACTCGGAGCGCAGAGCATTGTGCTCGCAGTCCACCCAGGTGAGTTAGAAAAGCAAATGAATACTGTATTTGCTTTTCTAATACTGAACCACCTCTCCGCCAATCAGGAGGCGCGGGTCTAATACCAGTCACCTGATTGGCTGAAGGCACAGGTGATCCTATTGGCCAGCTAGCAGAAGCGAAGAAGAGATGCACGGAGGACACAGGAGCCATCGCCTGACCTGCGCTACCCGTCTCACAGCTCACCACCGTCACCCGATGCCTTAACCCGCCGCCAGGATGTAAGTGCCGGACAGACAGTGAGTGGGCGGGGGGGGGGGGGGCACAGTGGCTGCATATGATGGGCACAGAAGCTGCAATTGATGGAGCACAGAGGCTGCATTTCATGGAGACAGAGGCTGCATATCAGGGGCACAGTGGCTGAATTTCACGGGCACAGAGGCTGCATATGATGGACACAGTGGCTGCATTTTCATGGGCACAGTGGCTGCATTTCATGGGGCACAGTGGCTGCATTTGATGGGCACAGTGGCTGCAAATGATGGCACAGAGGCTCCATATGATGGCACAGTGGCTGCATTTCATGGACATAGACGCTGCATATGATGGGCACAGTGGCTGTATTTCATGGGGCACAGTGGCTGCATTTGATGGGCACAGTGGCTGCAAATGATGGGCACAGTGGCTGCAAATGATGGCACAGTGGCTGCATTTGATGTTTTTGTTTCAGTATTTTTTTGAATTTTTCAGTTTGTTGGCGCCCCTCCCCAAAATTTTTGAGCACCAGCCGCCACTTCTATACGGTGGGCAGGAGGTGGTTAAAAGCCATTACAGGTCATAAGTTTAATGTTAAAGCGTAACTCCACTTTTATTGGGAAAAAAAACATTCCCCTCTGATTGATCGATGTACATTGCAAGGATTATAACAACCTTTGTTGCAGATTCCTACCTTTTGTTTTTCTGAAGAAATCCCTCTGTGTTCCTCTGTTCTCAGTGGGTTTAATGGGAGTGGTTTCATAATTATCAATCAGCTGTGCAGCTGCAGAGCACTAATGAGGAAATCTGCAGGGCCTGCATCCCTTTAGATGTGTTCCTATTGGGAGTATCTCACCAAAAATGAAATTTTTATTGCAGGGGATGCCTTAAAACTGACTTGTATCTTAGTGCAGACTTCTGGGAAAATTGGTAAGCCAATCACACATGCAGGAAATGATGTTTCTGGGGAGTGGTCAGTAAACACTCTGTGTACAGACTCCAGGTAGCCATATTGCATTTTCAGAAAATTACAGCAGCTGCGGATTGAAAAGGAAAGGTAATTTTTAATAATATTCAATCACAATATGACTGGTGTCGCAATTGTATACGCTATATTATTTTTTCTTTATTTGCTTTTTTTTGTAGAGTTACCTTTTAAACATGAATAATGGTCTCAGAATTATTGCTATCACTCTTGGGATATATAAAATGTGTAGAGCAGCCACTTATGTGCGTTATGTACAGTCAGGGCAGCCATCAGAAATTGAGGCCTGGGCCCCCCCAGGCCTGACAACCAACATTTCCCAGGGCCCACCCATTGGCCATCCCACCGAATCTGCCCACTAGCTATCCCACCAAGTCCTTCAGTGCACACACTTTTATTTTAACACTCATACAACATCATATATGAAAATGCACAATGTATTATAAGTCAATAGTGCTTTTAAGGTTTAACAGTAGGAAATTATATCTGCTAGAAAGAGACATCCAGATCCAGCAGCTGAATGCTCTCAGCCCCCTCCCACCTATACGCTAACGGCCCAAACACACCTGTATGCTCACAGCCCCCCCCCCCCTCACACCTGCACGCTCTCAGCCCCCCCCACACCTGAATGCTTTCAGCCCCCCTCACACCGGTATGCTCTCAGCCCCCCCTCACACCTGCACGCTCTCAGCCCCCCCACACCTGAATGCTTTCAGCCCCCCTCACACCGGTATGCTCTCAGCCCCCTCACACCTGTACGCTCTCAGCCCCCTCACACCTGCACGCTCTCAGCCCCCCACACCTGAATGCTTTCAGCCCCCCTCACACCTGTACGCCCTCGGCCCCCTCACACCTGCACGCTCTCAGCCCCCCCCCACACCTGAATGCTTTCAGCCCCCCCACACCTGCACGCTCTCAGCCCCCCCACACCTGAATGCTTTCAGCCCCCCTCACACCTGTACGCTCTCAGCCCCCCCTCACACCGGTATGCTCTCAGCCCCCTCACACCTGAATGCTTTCAGCCCCCCTCACACCTGTACGCTCTCAGCCCCCCTTACACCGGTATGCTCTCAGCCCCCCCTCACACCTGTACGCTCTCAGCCCCCCCGCACCTACACGCTCTCAGCCCCCCCCCCACCTGAATGGTCTCATCCCCCCTCACATGTGTATATATGACACACAGACACAGACAGACATGTACACAGACAAATAAACACATACAGACACCTGTACACAGACACATACACACACATGTACACAGAGACATGTACCCATTGAACACAGACAAACACATGTACACCCTTCCCCCCTCTTCACTTGTAGAACAGCCCTTACTTGTAAGGTGGTGTTTCTGGTCCCAGCTCTTGTGCACCGACGAGGAGTGCACATGCAGGAATTTGCCAGAGGTGGCAGTAAAGAGCCGTTGCAAGCTCAGTGATACAGCTGCCGACTCACATTCTCTCCAAAATCCAGCGCAGCCACAGAGCTCCTCTTCACCCGCCTCCGCATTTTCCCATCTGGCCGGGCCCATCCAGATGCTCGGGCCCCTTACAGGTGTATGGGCTGTACCCCCCTGTGTACAGTATTAGACCCCTGATGTCTCTCCTTTACTCTACTGAAGCTAATAGAGCACAAATCATACTCCATTAGCTGCAGCGGGGATCTACAGTATTCTAAATCGAATTCAATGAGACAGTTGCAATTTCTGGATTCCTTTTTTTTTTTTTTTTTTGTTCACTGATCATCCCTTGAACCAAAGCCAGGAACATTCGGCTCAACGCTTCTCAGCAGCAAGAGACGAACGTTGGCTATGTAGCTTATCCATAAATGATAGAATGATATAGTACATTGTATCACCTCTTCTCACAAAACGGAACAGCATTATGATTCATAAATATAAATGTTTTGTGTGAAATGTGCAATTTGCTCAGCCAGCGGAATAGGAATATTCTATATAAAGTACTATAAATACTCCAGAGGACACAATATATTACGTCTTCCGCTGTCACTCTCTGTTGGATAAGGCTGCATTGAGAATATTTTTAGATCTGCCGAATTGTCCCCGTTCCCACAAATTCCAGAGACTCATCTGGAAACAGAATTAAATCTCTTTTTAATAACATTCTAAAATAACCAAAATGTAAATATTATATTTATAAATAATCTGCATCTAAAGTTATGCTGTTATTGGTGTTTTACACTGTATGTGCCCGGATATGGACCACTAGGGTGTATACCCTGTGTAGCGGTCACACTTTAACCACTTCAGCCCCGGACCAATTGGCAGCCAAAAGGACCAGGCCCCTTTTTGCGATTCGGCACTGCGTCGCTTTAACTGACAATTGCGCGGTCGTGCGATGTGGCTCCCAAACAAAATTGGCGTCCTTTTTTTTTTCCCACAAATAGAGCTTTCTTTTGGTGGTTTTTGATCTGATTTTAATTTTTTGCGCTATAAACAAAAATAGAGCGACAATTTTGAAAACAATGCAATATTTTTTGCTTTTTGCTATAATAAATATCCCCAAAAAATATATAAAAAAACATTTTTTTTCCTCAGTTTAGGCCGATACGTATTCTTCTACATATTTTTGGTAAAAAAAAAAAAAAAAACGCAATTAGCGATTATTGATTGGTTTGCGCAAAAGTTATAGCGTTTACAAAATAGGGGATAGTTTTATAGCATTTTTATAAATTTTTTTTTTTACTAGTAATGGCGGCGATCAGCGATTTTTATTGTGACTGCGACATTATGGCGGACACATCGGACATTTCTGACACATTTTTGGGACCATTGTCATTTATACAGCAATCAATGCTATTTAAATGCATTGATTCCTGTATAAATGACAGTTGTAGTGAAAGAGTTAACCACTAGGGGGAGGGGAGGGGTTATGGGCTGTGACGTGTGTGTGTTTTTTTTTTTACATCAGGGGGCGGGGCTGACGTCTGACGTCATTGATCGGCTTTCCCGTTGACCGGGAACAGCCAATCAATGACAGGCAGAGTAGGAAGCGCGGGGAGAGGTTTGTTTACACAGACCTCTCCCCGTTCTTCCTCTCCGTGACCCGATCGGGTCCGCTGGTCCCGCGGCCGGGGTCACGGAGCTCCCGACCGTGTCGCGA
>CM053030.1:519233192-519288897 GCA_028564925.1 Lithobates sylvaticus | reverse complement strand
CCGACCGTGTGTATGCAAGACAAGTTTCGGCCAAAATCCGTTGGAAAAAATCAGACGGATTTTGTGGTCGGAATGTCCGACCGTGTGTACGGGGCATAAGAGGGAGAGAGAAATGAAGGAGCGCACCGCTGACGGGATCAGAGCTCGAGACCAATCTCCCACCTCTTCTCACCCAAGTCTTTACTAATTTTGTGTCCAAGGCAACCGTTCCTGTGCCCATGCTACTCCATTGGGTGGCAGACAGTGCTTCATTAAAGATAACTGGTAAAAAAAACTTCAAGTGCAAGACTAGACTCTCTGACATTTTAAGAAGTCAGCTCTGAGATACAAGTACAATTGTACACATCCCTTGCAATAGGAGTTTCATTTTCAGTGAGATACTCTCTAAGGCTTGTTACCCACTTCAATATCGGGCACTTTCACCCCCTTCCCGCCCAGACCAATTTACAGCTTTCAGCGCTCTCACACTTTAAAGGACAATGGAGCAGTCGTGCAACGCTGTACCCAGACAAAATAATGTTTATCTTCTTTTTAGACTGATAGAGCTTTCTTTTGATGGTATTTTATCACCACTGAGCTTTTTATTTTTTTGCTAAACAAATGAAAAAAGACCAAAAATTTAAAAAAAAAAGGTTTTCTGTTATAAAATTTTGTAAATAGGTATTTTTTCTCCTTCACTGATGTGCGCTGATGAGGCTGCACTGACAGGCACTGATAGGCTGCTCTGATCGGCACTGATGAGGCGGCACTGATGAGGAGGCACTGATGAGGGCGGCACTGATGTGGAGGCACTAATAATGTGGCACTGATGAGGTGGCACTGATGAGGAGGCACTACTATGCAGCACTGATGCGCACTGATGAGGAGGCACTGATGAGGCAGCACTGATGAGGAGGCACTAATATGCAGCACTGATGGGCACTGATGAGGCGGCACTGATGAGGTGGCACTGATGAGGAGTCACTACTATGCAGCACTGATAGGCGGCACTGATATTCAGCACTTATGGGCACTAATAGCCAGAACTGATGGGCACTGATAGGCAGAACTGATGGGCACTAATGGGCAGCCTTTATGGGCACTGATGGGATGCACTGATGGGCACTGATAAGCGGCACTGATGAGAAGTTCATGACAGGCATCACTGATGGTTACTGAAAGGCAGAACTGATGGGCACTAATTGGCATCACTGGTGAGCACAGGTGGGCATCACTAGTGGGCACTGGCAGGCATCGCTGATGGGACTGCACCAATAATCAATGTACTGATTATCAGCACCTTATCGGCTCTCCTCTACTCATGCGCTGTCAGTGTGAGTAGAGGAATGCTGATGACCGGCACTTCCTATATACACTGTGATACGCGGTGATTGGACACAGCTGATCACATGGTAAAGAGCCACACCGCACCACAGGGAAGCGCGCACAAGCGGCATGTTGTGAAGGACGTCAATGTACGATGATCACCCAGAGGGGATTGTTTATTTCTTTTAGAAAAAAGTGGTGTTGCAGTTTAACCGATTGCCGACCAGCTGCCGCAATTTTACTGCGGCAACATGGCGAATCGCCGTCATGTTACGTCACTTTTTTTGTGGCCTCTAGGGGCGCGTGCGCACCTGCTGCTCGCCCCCGGAGCCAATGCGAGTGCCCGGCGGTCGCTCGTGACATGGCGAGAACCGGGATCACTGTGTGTAAAGGGGAGAAGAGACAGATCGTGTGTTCATACAAACCCCTTCCCTGCCAGTGACATTTACACAGTAATCAATTCATTTTTAGAGCACTGATCGCTGTATAATGGCCCCAAAAATGTTTCAAAATTGTCCGACGTGTCCTACATAATGTCGCAGTCACGATAAAAATCGCAGATCGCCGCCATTACTAGTAAAAAAAAAAATTTAAATAATAAAGATGCCATAAATCTATCCCCTATTTTTTTAGACACTATAACTTTACTGCAAACCAATCAATATACGCTTATTGTGATTTTTATTACCAAAAATATGTAGAAGAATGCATATTGGCCTAAACTGAGAAAAAAATTGCTTTAAAACAAAAAAAAAAATGGGGATATTTATTATAGCAAAAACTACAAAATATTGTGTTTTTTTTTTTTTTCAAAATTGTCGCTCTTTTTTTTGTTTATAGCGCAAAAACAAAAACTGCAGAGGTGATCAAATACCACCAAAAGAAAGCTCTCCTTGTGGGGAAAAAAGGACGTCAATTTTGTTTGGGTGCAACGTCGCAGGACCGCGCAATTGTCAGTTAAAAACGACGCAGTGCCGAATCGCGAAAAATGGCTCGGTCATTCAGCAGCCCAATCTTCACAGGCTGAAGTGGTTAAGATGCTCCTCTTTCCCTAAAACACTTTTAAGCAGATGCAGATATGGCAGTTTAATACAAAGAAAGTTATTTTTATTTTTTTCTCAATATATTCCTAAATGCCAGAACTTTCTATCAGACATGCTTTTATGCATCTTTCTGCATAAGTCTCTTCCCTATCATCAAGTTAATGCCCCTACTTTAGCTAACTTGTGATTTGCACATAGTAAATTATATAGAAGCGTGAAGAGTACACGATAAATCCGCTACTTATCTCAAACACAGTTTATCCTTTAAATCACATAATTCCAGAGAGCGTTCTCTCAAAGTGACTCATATAGCCGAGTTGTTTTATTGTTCTTGAAGTTATATAGACTATTTATATGGGTGCGTTTCTATTTATAGATAGCAGTGGCGGCTGGTGCTTCATTTTTTGGGGGGTGGCAAACAACCCCCCCCCCCGCCAGGTCCGCACTTACCCCACCCAGGTCGCAGGCAGCTTCCCGGCTTCTCCTCCTGGCCAATCCGGTCTTAAGACCTGCTTCCTGTCCTGATTGGCCAGGAGGAGAAGCAGGAAGACAATAGCGAATGTTGATTGGCTAATGTCACAAGTGGGTGGGCTCGGGGCAGCACAGTGGTGTAGTGGTTAGCACTTTCACCTAGCAGCAATAGGGTCACTGGTTCAAATCCCGACCACAACACCATCTGCCTGGAGTTTGCATGTTCTCCCTGTGCCTGCGTGGGTTTCCTCCGGGTACTCCGGTTTCCTCCCACACTCCAAAGACATGCTGGTAGGTTAATTAGATCCTGTCGATAAAATTGGCCAAATATGTGTATGTTGTATGTGTATGTGTTTGTAAGCGTGTCGGGACCCCACAGGGCATGGACAGCGCTATACCACAGATGGACACCAGTGGCAAAAGCGCCCTGAGGCGATTCAGTTCGCATAGGCAGCGCTATACAAGTCATTCATTCATACATTCAAGTCGCTCCGATTTAGAAAAAGGTTCTTGTACTACTTTGGGGGCGACTTCAGGCGACTTGCATTGGCTTCTATACAGAAGTCATTTTGCAAGCGGCCGCTGAAGTCGGATGCCGGTCGCCTGAGGCTGTCGCGCTCCAAGTCGTGCTGCCTCAGTGTGAACCGGCTCTGAGAGCGATAACACCAAAATTGAACACACCTACTCCCCATTCACACCTGAGACCTTGTAACACTAACAAGTCACATGACACCGGGGGAGGGAAAATGGCTAATTGGGCCCAATTTGGACATTTTCACTTAGGGGAGTACTCACTTTTGTTGCCAGCGGTTTAGACATTAACGGCTGTGTGTTGAGTTATTTTGAGGGGACGGCAAATTTACACTTTTATACAAGCTGTACACTCACTACTTTACATTGTAGACAAGTGTCATTTCTTCAGTGTTGTCACATGAAAAGATAGAAGAAAAGATTTACAAAATTGTGAGGGGTGTACTTACTTTTGTGAGATACGGTATATATATTATTCCAAATAAAAAATAATAATAATTGATAATAAAATTATTGAAATGTAAGATTGTGCCTGCTCCTGGAAAAGCAATAGACAGTTGCACAGCAATTTGTTTTTAATACATAGACCCCATTAATTATGCCTTCCATATTGACCTAATGCATTTTGCTAAAATGCCAAAATATCTAAATTTTTTCCTAAATTTTGGTTAATTAAATTAGAGTTAAAGTGATATTAAAGTCTTGGGTTTTTTTTTTGTTTTTTGTTTTTTTAACCACTTACCCACTGGGCACTTAAACCCCCTTCCTAACCAGACCAATTTTCAGCTTTCGGTGCTCTCACACTTTGAATGACAATTACTCAGTCATGCAACACTGTACCCAAATACATTTTGTGTCCTTTTTTTCACACAAATAGAGATTTCTTTGGTGGTATTTAATCACCGCTGGGTTTTTTAATTTTTGCGCTATAAATCAAAATATACTGAAAATTCGGTAAAAAAAATAAATAAAAATTCTTTGTTTCTATTAAAATTTATTGCAGTATTGGCGAGTACTGGCAGAGTATTGGCGAGTATTGGCGAGTATTCGCAGAGTATTGCAGTGTTGCAGCATTGCACAGTGGTTGCAGAGCGTTGCACAGTGGGGGCAGAGCATTGCACAGTGGGGGCAGAGCGTTGCACAGTGGGGGCAGAGCGTTGCACAGTGGGGGCAGAGCGTTGCACAGTGGGGGCAGAGCGTTGCACAGTGGGGGCAGAATATTGCACAGTGGTGGCAGAGCGTTGCACAGTGGGGGCAGAGCATTGCACAGTGGTTAGTGGCAGAGCATTGCACAGTGGTGGCAGAGCATTGCACAGTGGGGGCAGAGCATTGCACAGTGGGGGCAGAGCGTTGCACAGTGGGGGCAGAGCGTTGCACAGTGGGGGCAGAGCGTTGCACAGTGGGGGCAGAATATTGCACAGTGGTGGCAGAGCATTGCACAGTGGTTAGTGGCAGAGCATTGCACAGTATTGGCAGAGCATTGCACAGTGGGGCAGAGCATTGCACAGTGGGGCAGAGCATTGCACAGTGGGGCAGAGCATTGCACAGTATTGGCAGAGCATTGCACAGTGGTTGGTGGCAGTGTATTGACCAGCGCTGTGGGCACTACACATCCTGCCCACAGCGCTGGTCCCGTCTCTCCCCCCTCTCCGCTTCTCTCCTCTCTGTACCGCCGGTTTGTGTACATGTGATCGCTCCGTCATTTGACGGAGCACTCACGTGGTAAACGGCCGCTATCAGCGGCCGTTTAACCGTGATCCGTGATGCGCCGGGTCCTCGTGACCCGGTGGTCACGGATGCGCGGGAGCAGGTTTCTTGGAGGACATCCGTAGGACGTCCTCCCAGGATAAGCCGACCGCACTGTAGCCGTCTTTTGACTATAGTGCGGTCGGCATGTGGTTAAATAAAAACAAACATGTCATACTTACTTGCTCTGTGTAGTGGTTTTTACACAGAGCAGCCCGGATCCTCCTCTTCTCAGGTCTTTTGCCGGTGTCCTGTCGGATTGCGTCCCCCATCACATACTGTCCGCTGTGTACTGCGCATGCGCAGTACACAGGACAAGCACATTCCGAAAATAGCTGAAGATGAACGGCGCCTGCGCCGTGAGTCCAGGTTCAAGCCCCACCATCCAAGTGGACATAGAGTTAGAATAAAAAAGAGCCGAGTGCAGCAAGGCATGCCCAAAGCGTGGCGAGCGAAGCGTGGCGAGCAAAGCGAGCCCGCAAGGGGCCCTCTAACTTTGTGTAGCCCTTTGTCCACTTGGATGGTGGGGCTTGCACCTCGACTCACGGTGCAGGCGCCGTTCATCTTCCCAGATTTTCTAAATCGCCTTGTCCGCCGTACTGCGCAAGCGCTGCGCCTGCGCAGTACGCCCCGGACACTATTCAAAAGCCGGGCTATTTTTGACAGAACACCGGCACTCCTGGCTCCTCCCTCCTACCAAGTGCCCCCACAGCAAGCAGCTTGTTATGGGGGTACCCGAGCTGAGCCGGTACTCTGTGTGACCATTTAGACACAAAGCCACGGCTTGGCCCCACCCCCTCTACCAGGGTTGCCAACCATCTGTGATTTTTTTAATACTGCCGGTAAATATCAGCGGGTGATAATTTCATACTGTGATGACTTTTTTTACGTGTAAATCAAGCAAATTACTTTGTTATAGGTATTGTCAGTGTTTCCATATCACGTTTATACCGTTCAAATATTCACTGTGTTAGTTTAGAATACGAGTTCTGTAATTCCTCAGGTTGTCAGTAAAAAATTGTGCTCCGCCAGTAAATTTTCCATGTTTTGTCAGTAAAAAAAAGGCTGCTGGAGGTTGGCAACCCTGCCCTCTACCTCCTCATTGGCTCACTGACTTTGATTGACAGCAATGGCTGCAATTGACTGCTGCTGCTTTGTCTCAGCCAATCAGGAGGGAGAGTCTCGGACAGCCGAGGTTCTCTTGCAACATCGCTGGATCGAGATGGCGCTCAGGTAAATATTAGGGGGGGGCTGCTGCACACAGTTTTTTTTTATCTTAATGCATGGAATGCATTAACCGCTTCCCGAGCGCCTCACGCAGATATACTGCGGCAGAAGGGCACGTACAGGCAGATTAACGTACCTGTACGTTGCCCTTTAAGAGGCGGCTCGCGTGCGCCCGCCAGGAGCTCCGTGACCATGGGTCCTGCGGAACCGATGTCCGCGGGGATACCCGCGATCGTCTCACGGTGAGGAAGAACGGGAAGATGCAAACAAGCATCTCCCCGTTCTGCCTAGTGATGGGACCCTGATCAGCTCTCCCTGTAATCAGGAGCGGTGATCAGTGACGTGTTACACACAGCCCCTACCCCCCCACAGTTAGAATCACTCCCTAGGACACACTAAACCCCACCAGCGCCACCTGGTGGTTAACTCCTTCACTGCCAGTGACATTTTTACAGTAATCGGTGCATTTTTATAGCACTGATCGCTGTATTAAATGCCAAAGGTCCCAAAAATGTGTCAAAATGGTCCGATGTGTCCGCCATAATGTCGCAGTCACAATAAAAATCGCAGATCGCCACCATTACTAGTAAAAAAAAAAAAATATCAATAAAAATGCCATAAAACTATCCCCTATTTTGTAGATGCTATAACTTTTGC
Source organism: Lithobates sylvaticus (assembly GCA_028564925.1). Classification (NCBI taxonomy): domain Eukaryota; kingdom Metazoa; phylum Chordata; class Amphibia; order Anura; family Ranidae; genus Lithobates; species Lithobates sylvaticus. The sequence continues at coordinate 519,281,917 of CM053030.1, read as the reverse complement.
ACAAACCAATCAAAAAAAACGCTTATTGCGTTTTTTTTTTTTACCAAAAAAATATGTAGAAGAATACGTATCGGCCTAAACTGAGGAAAAAAAACGTTTTTTTAAATATTTTTGGGGGATATTTATTATAGCAAAAAGTAAAAAATATTGCGTTTTTTTTTTTTTTTTTTTTAAATGTCGCTATTTTTTTGTTTTATAGCGCAAAAAATAAAAACCGCAGTGCGATTTTTTTTTTTTACCAAAAATATGTAGAAGAATACGTATCGGGCCTAAACTGAGGAAAAAATAATTTTTTTTAAATATTTTTGGGGATATTTATTATAGCAAAAAGTAAAAAATATTGCGGTTTTTTTTTTTTTTTTTAATTGTCGCTATTTTTTTTCGTTTATAGCGCAAAAAATAAAAACCGCAGTGCGATTTTTTTTTTTTACCAAAAATATGTAGAAGAATACATATCGGCCTAAACTGAGGAAAACATTTTTTTTTAAATATTTTTGGGGATATTTATTATAGCAAAAAGTAAAAAATATTGCGTTTTTTTTTTTTTTAATTGTCGCTATTTTTTGGTTTATAGCGCAAAAAATAAAAACCGCAGTGCGATTTTTTTTTTTTACCAAAAATATGTAGAAGAATACGTATCGGCCTAAACTGAGGGAAACGTTTTTTTAAATATTTTTGGGGGATATTTATTATAGCAAAAAGTTAAAAATATTGCGTTTTTTTTTTAATTGTCGCTATTTTTTGGTTTATAGCGCAAAAAATAAAAACCGCAGAGGCGATCAAGTACCACCAACAGAAAGCTCTATTTGTGGGGAAAAAAGGACGTCAATTTTGTTTGGGAGCCACGTCGCACGACCGCGCAATTGTCAGTTAAAGCGACGCAGTGCCGAAATCGCAAAAAGTGCTCTGGTCGGGAAGGGGGTAAATTCTTCTGGGGTTGAAGTGGTTAAGATTTTAAAAAAAAATAATTCTGCTTTTAATTAAATAATAATAATTATTAATAATAATAATAATATTAATAATAATAATTATAATAATAAATTAAATTACATGAATTCGTTATTTTTAACTAAATTTAATTAAATTTAAAAAAAAATCCCCAAAATTTGGGGATAATAATTACTCTCTGTTTTGCTTTTAGTACTCACAAATCCTTGCTGCATCTTAAACCAGTTCACATGCGTTTTGACAGCGCTGGAAAAATGTCTGCACATACGACTCTTGCTGAGTTGATGGCAAATGCGGCTTGTTATCATTGCAGACAATGTTGTTACATGCGGGGTAATTCATCTAGCGGACAGATTTTGGGCATGGTATGTGAAATTAATGAATTATTTATTAACATTACTCATCTTAATCTCACCGTTTCAGACCATACAAATACATTTTTTATTTGTTTTTATTATTTCGCACATTTCACTAATTCCATTTTGCGTTTCTGCGGTAACACTTTAATGCATCTTGTCAGATATAATTAAATTCAAATATTTTTAATTTTTTTTTATAGACTAATGGAATCCTGCTATGGCCTGGCTTTGTTATTTTAATTAAATGGGATGGGACAGATTAATCATAATGCTTCCGCATATTCAGTCAAGTCGTTTATAATTTGTGCGATTTGCATAAATATACGGTTCTCATCGCAACCATCCTCGGCGTGTTTTAATGTATCCATCGTTAATGAAACAGACCTCTAGAGGTTTGCCAGTTTGTGGTATTTTGTTTGTTTAACCACCTGCTTACTGGGCACTTAAACCCCCCTCCTGCCCAGACCAATTTTCAGCTTTCGGCGCTGGCACACTTTGAATGACAATTGCGCGGTCATACTACACTGTACCCAAATGAAAGTTTTATCATTTTTTTCCCACAAATAGAGATTTATTTTGGTGGTATTTAATCACAGCTGGGGGTTTTTATTTTTTGATAAACAAACAAAAAAAGATGGGAAATTAAAAAAAAAAAAAAAAGTTTAATAGTTTGTTATAAAATTTTGAAAACAGGTAATTTTTTTGCTTCATTGATATGCACTAATGAGGCAACACTGGTGGGCACTGATAGGCTGCACTGGTGGGCACTGATAGGCTGCACTGGTGGGCACAGATAAGGTGGCACTGATGGGGACAGATAAGTCAGTACTGATGGGCACAGATAAGATGGCACTGATGGGTGGCACAGATGGGTGGCACGGATGGGCACTGATAGATGGCACTGATAGGTGGCCCTGATAGGTGGCACTGATGGGCACTGATAGGTGGCACTGATGGGCACTGGTAGGGGACACTGATGGGCACTGGTAGGCGACACTGATGAGCACTGGTAGGTGACACTGATGAGCACTGGTAGGTGACACTGATGTGCAGCACTGTAAAGGCACATTGTGGGCACTGACAGATGGCACTGTGGGCACTGACAGGTGAAGCTGGTGGGCACTGACAGGTGGAGCTAGTGGGCACTGGTAGGCGGCACTTGTATAGGGCACAGGTGGGCACCATGGACCCTGGGCACATTGCAGTGATCGGGACTAATGTCCCTCTCACTGCCGCCGGTAATCGGCTTTTTTTTTTTTTCTCCTCGCGCTGTCAGCGTGAGGAAGAAAAAAAGCTGATTACCGGCTCTGTTGTTATCACATGATCAGCTGTCATTGGCTGACATCTGATCACGTGGTAAGGGGTCGGGATCGACTCCTTACTCGGATCTGTGATCCAGCGAGTCTCACAGACTCGCTGATCACAGAGCGCGCCGCGCGCGCCCTTCAGGGGGCACGCAGGCCGCTCGTGAACGGTAAGTTAGATCCGTGCTGTAGCCGTCATTCGGCTATAGCGCGGATCTCAGGAGGTTAAAGAGGAGCTGGTCTTTTACAAAACTTGAAAACTTTGCGGGGGGGTCTCAGCAATTTTTATAAAATTTTGATGTGCACATTCACAATGCTGTCATGAATATTCACTATATTGTGTCTAGAATTTTTTTTGTTTCCTATGATCGCCGCCTCCAAATCAGTGGCCATAATGCAGTGTTTTCCGGATAGGGGCATTTCAGGAAAATACTGCATTAGGGCCACTAGATGGAGCTCATAATCATAGGAAATAAACATGTTGGAGAAATGATGGGGATTATTTGTGATGGCTGTGCAAATGCTGAAAACATTTATATAAATAGTTCCCCCGACAGACTTCATGAATAACCCCTTCACGCCGAGCGTACGCTAGATGTGCGTACTCGGCTTTCGGGTGTTATACCGGGATGATGCCCGCAGCTGCTGGCATCATCCCGGTACCGGTTTTTAGAGTCGGCGATCGGCTTTCCAGATATAACAACCAATGCGGCTAAAAGCGGCTAAAAGCGGACATGACCCCTCCCGCCGCCTCCCGCTGCCTCCCGCCGCCTCCCGCTGCCTCCCGCCGCCTCCCGCCGCTCTTACCGGATGTCCCGTCCCACCGGGAGCTCCGATCTACGTTGCACCACTTCCGGTGTCTAGAGACAGACTGGAACGAAGCCAGAAACTGCTCCGTTCCAGGCTCCTGAATGAAAACCCGGAAGTGACGTCACAACGACACTTCCAGTTTACTCGGCTGTCAATGGCGCCGGTTTAAAAAAAAAAATACAGTATTCAGATTCACTGTTTTCAGTGATCTGAATACTTTGAAGTGCAAAGGAGGGATTTGGGGTCTTTTAGACTCCAGATCCCTCCATAAAGAGTACCTGTCACCACCTATTACTGTCACAAGGGATGTTTACATTCCTTGTGACAGCAATAATAGTGATCAAAAATAGTTTTTTTTTTAAAAACACAATTGAATTATATAAAATAAAATAAATAATAATAAAAAAAAAAATTTTTAAGCGCCCCCGTCCCTGCGAGCTCGCGCAGCAAAGAAAACGCATACAGAAGTCGGGGCCCGCAGAGGCGGCTCTCTAATTAGGCAAATTAGGCGATGGCTTAAGGCCTCGCCCTCTCAGGGGCCTCGCATGGCCAGCTAGTTTACCTAATTAGAGAGCCGCCTCTTCCAGCAGCATAGTCCTCAGTTCTCTCACTCTGCTACAGGGAGAGACAGGCTGCCAGTGAAAGTTACCTTGTGATCGGAGCTCACATACAGCTCCGGATCACAGACAGGGAGAGCCTGTTCTATCACCAAGTGTCCAGCTGTCACTAGGTGTCCGAAGTGTACTGCGCATGCGCAGTACGGATCAAGAAGATTTTCGGAAATTGTCGGAAGATGAAGGGCGCCTGCGCCATGAGACGAGGTGAAGCCCCACCATCCAAGCGGACATAGGGTTAATCAAACTTAGAGGGCCCCTCGCCGGCTCGCTTCGCTCGCCACGCTTCGGGCACGGCCTCGCTACGCTTGGCTCTTTTATATTCAAACTCTATGTCCACTTGGATGGTGGGGCTTGAAAGTGGACTTACGGCGCAGGCGCTGTTCATCCTCGGCAATTTTCGGAATCAGGGTGTCCTGTGTACTGCGCATGCGCAGTACACATCGGACACTTCGTGATGGGGGACGGATAATGATACAACACCGCTCAGCAGAGCCTGCTCTGACAGATCTCCCCTCCCCCTGCTGCCCGCACAGCCAGACAGGAGAAAAGAGACCTGCTTCTGCTCCTCCTCCTCCCGCCCTCTCCTCCTGTGTCTGCCCCGCCCATTCTCCTCGGCAATGTTCTCTGTTCTGTCTCAGAGAAAAGGATGTGGGCGGGAAGATTCATGATGAAGCCCAGCAAACAGAAAAGGAAAAGAGCAGTCTGATCCATCCATCCATCCAGCCCCTCCTGCCTCCCAGTGAGTACACTGATGTAGGGGATGCCCTTCCTTCCCTTCTTCCTCCATCCCCCTTGCTTTCTATCCTTTCTTTCTTTCTTTCTTTCTTTTCTCTTTCTTTCTTACCATCTTTCCTTTATTTTTTCTTTCCTTCCTTTCTTTCCTTATCTCTTTCTTTCTTTCCTACTTTGTTTCTTTCCTTATTTCTTTCTTTCTCTCTTTCTTTCCTACCATCTTTCCTTTCTTTATTATGTTTATTTCTTTCTTTCTTTCTTTCCACATTTCCTTTCTTTCTCTTTCCTTCCACCTTTCCTTCCTTTCTTTCTTTCCTTCCATCTTTTCTTTCTTTCCTTTTCTCTTTTCTTTCCTTCTCTCTTTCTTTTCTACCATCTTTTCTTTCTTTCTTTCTTTCCTAATCTCTTTCTTTCTTTCCTTCCCTTTTTTTTTCTCTCTTTCTTTCCTTTCTTTCTTTCCTACCATCTTTCCTTCCACATTTCCTTCCTTTCTTTCTTTCTTTATTTTCTTCTCGTTCTTTCTTTCTTTCCTTCCATCTTCCATCCTTATTTCCCTTTCTTTCTTTCCTTCTCTCTTTCTTTTTTCCTTCCATCTTTCCTTTCTTTTTTTTTTTTCCTTCTCTCTTTCTTTATTTCCATCTTTTCTTTCTTTTTCCTTCCTTCTTTCTTTCTTTTCTTTCCTTCAATCTTTTCTTTCTTTCTTTCTTTCTTTTCTTTCCTTCCACCTTTCCTTCCATCTTTTCTTTCTTTCCTTCTCTTTTTTTCTTTCTTTCTTTCCATCTTTCCATCTTTCCATCTTTCCTTTCACCTTTCCTTCCTTCCTCTTTCTTTCTTTCAGTCCACCTTTCCTTCCTTTCTCTTTCTTTCCTTCCATCTTTCCTTGCTTCTCTTTCTTTCTTTAATATTTTCTCTCTTTCTTTTCATATTTTCTTTCTTTCTTTCCTTCCACCTTTCCTTTCTTTCTCTTTTTTTCTTTCCTACCATCTTTCCTTTCTTTCTTTCTTTCCTTCCACCTTTCCTTCCTTTTTTTTTTTTATTTTCTTCTCTCTTTTCTTTCTTTCTTTCCATCTTGTCTTTCTTTCCTTATTTCTTTTTCTTTCTTTCTGTCAACCTTTCCTTCCTTCCTCTTTCTTTCTTTCCGTCCATCTTTCCTTCTTTCCATCTTTCCTTCCACCTTTCCTTCCTTCTTTCTTTCTTTCTTTCCGTCCACCTTTCCTTCCTTTCTCTTTCTTTCCTTCCATCTTTCCTTGCTTCTCTTTCTTTCTTTAATATTTTCTCTCTTTCTTTTCATATTTTCTTTCTTTCTTTCCTTCCTTTTTTTTCCTTTCTTTCCTTTCTTTCTCTTTCTTTTTCTTTCTTTACTACCATCTTTCCTTTCTTTTTCTTTCTTTCCTTCCACCTTTCCTTCCTTTCTTTTTTTTTCTTCTCTCTTTCTTTCTTTCTTTCCATCTTGTCTTTCTTTCCTTATTTCTTTTTCTTTCTTTCTGTCCACCTTTCCTTCCTTCCTCTTTCTTTCTTTATTTCCGTCCACCTTTCCTTCCTTTCTCTTTCTTTCTCTTTCTTTCTTTCCGTCCACCTTTCCTTCTTTCTCTTTCTTTCTTTCATTTTTTTTTTCCTCAGTTTAGGCCCGATACGTATTCTTCTACATATTTTTGGTAATAAAAAAAAAAAATCGCACTGCGGTTTTTATTTTTTGCGCTATAAACAAAAAAATAGCGACATTTAAAAAAAAAAAAAAAACGCAATATTTTTTTCTTTTTGCTATAATAAATATCCCCCAAAAATATTTAAAAAAAACGTTTTTTTTTTTTTTCCTCAGTTTACACCGATACGTATTCTTCTAACGCAATAAGCGTTTTTTTTGATTGGTTTGTGCAAAAGTTATAGCATCTACAAAATAGGGGATAGTTTTATGGCATTTTTATTGATATTTTTTTTGCACTAGTAATGGTGGCGATCTGCGATTTTTATTGTGACTGCGACATTATGGCGGACACATCGGACCATTTTGACACATTTTTGGGACCTTTGGCATTAATACAGCGATCAGTGCTATAAAAATGCACCGATTACTGTAAAAATGTCACTGGCAGTGAAGGAGTTAACCACCAGGTGGCGCTGGTGGGGTTTAGTGTGTCCTAGGGAGTGATTCTAACTGTGGGGGGGGGGGCTGTGTGTGACATGTCACTGATCACCGCTCCCGATTACAGGGAGAGCTGATCAGGGTCCTATCACTAGGCAGAACGGGGAGATGCTTGTTTACATTAGCATCTTCCCATTCTTCTTCCTCACCGTGAGACGATCGCGGGTATCCCCGCGGACATCGGTTCCGCAGGATCCGCGATCACGGTCACGGAGCTCCCGGCGGGTGCACGTGAGCCGCCTCTTAAAGGGCAACGTACAGGTACGTTAATCTGCCTGTACGTGCCCTTCTGCCGCAGTATATCTGCGTGAGGCGGTCGGGAAGAGGTTAATGCATTCCATGCATTAAGATAAAAAGAAAACTGTGTGCAGCAGCCCCCCCCCCCTAATATTTACCTGAGCGCCATCTCGATCCAGCGATGTTGCAAGAGAACCTCGGCTGTCCGAGACTCTCCCTCCTGATTGGCTGAGACAAAGCAGCGGCAGTCAATTGCAGCCATTGCTGTCAATCAAAGTCAGTGAGCCAATGAGGAGGTAGAGGGCAGGGTTGCCAACCTCCAGCAGCCTTTTTTTTACTGACAAAACATGGAAAATTTACTGGCGGAGCACATTTTTTTTACTGACAACCTGAGAAATTACAGAACTCGTATTCTAAACTAACACAGTGAATATTTGAACGGTATAAACGTGATATGGAAACACTGACAATACCTATAACAAAGTAATTAGCTTGATTTACACGTAAAAAAAGTCAACACAGCATGAAATTATCACCCGCTGATATTTACTGGCAATTTTAAAAAAATCACAGATTTTTACAAACTGTTAGTAAATTTACTAGTGGTTGGCAACCCTGGTAGAGGGGTGGGGCCAAGCCATGGCTTTGTGTCTAAATGGTGACACAGAGTACCGGCTCAGCTCGGGTGCCCCCATAACAAGCTGCTTGCTGTGGGGGCACTCGGTAGGAGGGAGGGGCCAGGAGCGCCGGAAAAGGACCTGAGAAGAGGAGGATCCGGGCTGCTCTGTGTAAGAACCACTACACAGAGAACTTAAAGAGGAGTGCCTCCTAAAAATTTTTTTTTTAAAAAGTCAGCAGCTACAAATACTGCAGCTGCTGCCTTTTAATAATCAGACACTTACCTGTCCCGGGGTCCAGCGATGCGAGGGAATGAAGCCCCCCCCCCCTCATTCCCCGCTCCGCTCGCGGTGCCGGCATCCTTACTGTGGGCACCCGGCTGTGGCTTCACAGCCGGGCACCCACTGCGCATGCCCGAGCGGCGCCGTGCGCCGTGATACGACGCTCACTCATCTGGGACACGTGACAGGTCCCAGATGACTGTGCAGCGCCGAGGGGAAGTGATGTCAGTGCCCGGGCACTGAAGGTGGCAGACTACGAGGGACCCCCTAGCAACAGGCATTTAGAGGTGAGTAAAAAAAAAAAAATTTTTTAATTTTTTTTTATGATTTTTAAGCAAATTTTTTTTTTTTTTTTGGTGGCAACACCACTTTAAGTATGACATGTTTGTTATTATTAAACAAAAAATAAAAAATAAACACAGGTCTTTAATGTCACTTTAACCTAAATTTAATTAATCAAAATTTGGGTAAAAAATTTGATATTTTGGCATTTTAGCAAAATGCATTAGGTCAATATGGAAGGCATAATTAATGGGGTCTATGTATTAAAAACAACCTGCTGTGCAACTGTCTATTGCTTTTCCAGGAGCAGGCACAATCTTACATTTCAATAATTTTATTATCAATTATTATTTTTTTTTTATTTGGAATAATATTTATATATACCGTATCTCCCAAAAGTGAGTACACCCCTCACATTTTTGTAAATATTTTCTTCTATCTTTTCATGTGACAACACTGAAGAAATGACACTTTGCTACAATGTAAAGTAGTGAGTGTACAGCTTGTATAACAGTGTCAATTTGCTGTCCCCTCAAAATAACTCAACACACAGCCATTAATGTCTAAACTGCTGGCAACAAAAGTGAGTACACCCCTAAGTGAAAATGTCCAAATTCGGGCCCAAAGTGTCAATATTTTGTGTGGCCACCATTATTTTCCAGCACTGCCTTAACCCTCTTGGGCATGGAGTTCACCCGAGCTTCACAGGTTGGCACTGGAGTCCTCTTCCACTCCTCCATGATGACATCACAGAGTTGGTGGATGTTAGAGACCTTGCGCTCCTCCACCTTCTGTTTGAGGATGTCCCACAGATGATCAATAGGGTTTAGGTCTGGAGACATGCTTGGCCAGTTCATCACCTTTACCCTCAGCTTCTTTAGCGAGGCAGTGGTCATCTTGGAGGTGTGTTTGGGGTCGTTATCATGTTGGAATACTGCCCTGCGGCCCAGTCTCTGAAGGGAGGGGATCATGCTCTGCTTCAGTATGTCACAGTACATGTTGGCATTCATGGTTCCCTCAATGATCTGTAGCCCCCCAGTGCCGGCAGCACTCATGCAGCCCCAGACCATGACACTCCCACCACCATGCTTGACTGTAGACAAGACACACTTGTCTTTGTACTCCTCACCTGGTTGCCCCCACACACGCTTGTCACCATCTGACACCAAATACGTTTATCTTGGTCTCATCAGACCACAGGACATGGTTCCAGTAATCCATGTCCTTAGTCTGCTTGTCTTCAGCAAACTGTTTGCGGGCTTTCTTGTGCATCATCTTTAGAAGAGGCTTCCTTCTGGGATGACAGCCATGCAGACCAGTTTGATGCAGTGTGCGGCGTATGGTCTGAGCACTGACAGGCTGACCCCCCACCCCTACAACCTCTGCAGCAATGCTGGCAGCACTCATACGTCTATTTCCCAAAGACAACCTCTGGATAGGACGCTGAGCACGTGACCTCAACTTCTTTGGTTGACCGTGGCGAGGCCTGTTCTGAGTGGAACCTGTCCTGCTATACCGCTGTATGGTCTTGGCCACCGTGCTGCAGCTCAGTTTCAGGGTCTTGGCAATCTTCTTATAGCCTAGGCCATCTTTATGTAGAGCAACAATTCTTTTTTTTCAGATCCTCAGAGAGTTCTTTGCCATGAGGTGCCATGTTGAACTTCCAGTGACCAGTATGAGAGAGTGAGAGCGATAACACCAAATTTAACACACCTGTTCCCCATTCACACCTGAGACCTTGTAACACTAATGAGTCACATGACACCGGGGAGGGAAAATGGCTAATTGGTCCCGAATTTGGACATTTTCACTTAGGGGTGTACTCACTTTTGTTGCCAGCGGGTTTAGACATTAACGGCTGTGTGTTGAGTTATTTTGAGAGGACAGCAAATTTACACTGTTATACAAGCTGTACACTCACTACTTTACATTGTAGACAAGTGTCATTTCTTCAGTGTTGTCACATGAAAAGATAGAAGAAAACAATTACAAAAATGTGAGGGGTATATATATATATATATATATATATATATATATATATATATATATATATATATATATATATATATTTAGGGCTGTTAATGATTACAATTTTCGTGTTCGATTAATCAATTTTTTTTTATCGATTAATCGACTAATTTCGATTAATTATAACGCACATACAGATCCAACTACTTTTAGCTGATCTCCCTTTGCCACCATTATCCCCCTCTGCATCCATCATCACCCCTGCCTCCGACCATCCCCCACTGCCACCATCATCCCCCTCTGCCACCATTATCCCCCCTGCCTCTGTCCACCCCCATCTGCCACCATCATCCCCCCCTGCCTTCGTCCATCCCCCCTGCCTCCGTTCATCCCCCTCTGCCACCATCATCCCCCTCTGCCTCCATCCATCCCCCTCTGCCTCCATCCATCCCCCTCTGCCTCCATCCATCCCCCTCTGCCTCCATCATCCCCCTCTGCCTCCATCCACCCCCTCTGTCACCATCATCCCCCTCTGCCACCTTTATCCCCCCCTGCCTCCGTCCATCCCCCTATGCCACCATAATCCCCCCTGCCTCTGTCCATCCCCCTCTTCCACCATCATCCCCCTCTTCCACCATCATCCCCCTCTGCCCCCATCATCCCCCCCTGCCACCTTCATTCCCCTCTGCCTCCATCCATCCCCCTCTTCCACCATCATCCCCCCTGCCTCTGTCCATCCCCCTCTTCCACCATCATCCCCCTCTTCCACCATCATCCCCCTCTTCCACCATCATTCCCCTCTGCCCCCATCATCCCCCCCCCTGCCACCTTCATTCCCCTCTGCCTCCATTCATCCCCCTCTGCCACCTTCATCCCCCTCTGCCACCATCATCCCCCTCTGCTGCCTCCATCACTGCGGCCTACCATCATCACCTGCTGTCACCGTCGTCGGCTGGGCTGTCACTCCGTGCCTGACTCCCCGTGGACTCTGGAATCTGGATGCAGGGCTCCTCCGTTCCGTGTGCTGCTCAGCCTCCGGGATGTGCTATTACATCACTCGCCTTGCCAGCATAGTGCGCCGCACAGCCTCTGTGAGATCTGCCCCTCCGCCGGCCGAATACAAGATCTGCTCGGCACAGCAAGCTCTGGAACTGCGCATGCTATGTGACGTCGATGTCCGTAACGTCACCAGATTTCCGACGGAACTCCCTGAAGACCCGGAAGCCGGCGAAGAGGTGAATACCGATCAAAATAATTTTGATCGAACAAAAAAAATTATATATTAGGGCTGCGGAAATTAACGATTATTTCCTCGATTAATCGTTATTTTTTTTGTTCGATCAGGGTCAGATTAACTAAAAGGGTTCCAGCTGAGTCTGTTTTTGCAAGTGAGTGCTGGAGGAAGAAGAGGAGTGTACATAGAGACTGTATATAGCTGTATATAGGAAGAATTGTCCCTGAAGAGTTCCATAATACCCCTATCCCCATCCAAGTTTTATCACCTCAATAAAATACAAAAAAAAAACAAAGTACTGGAATGTTTTCTGAATCTGGGAGACTGTGAAAATTTGGTGTGCCTGGCTGTGCAGGGTGTGGGATCCCAGTTCACCTGTGGCTCCTACTTGGGGTGCGCTGCATATAATAAAAAAACCTAGTGGTTAGTAAATACCTTTGATCTTCCACAGGCGGTGGTCTCAGCGGGGGGGCATCGATAGTTTCAAAAAACTATTAGATAAGCACCTGAACGACCACAATATACAGGGATATACACATGGGCGTCCGCAGAATTTTTTTTCAGGGGGGGGGGGGCATAATTTTAAGGTCACCCATGCTCTGACCCTTTTCGACAATGTCATTATCACATTATCACGGTCATAGACTGCAGACGTAGTACAGGTGATGGTCAGAGACTGTGGACATGGCCCAAGAGACTGTCAGAGACTGCGGACATGGCCCAAGAGACTGTCAGAGACTGCAGACATGGCCCAAGAGACTGTGAGTGACTGCATACATGGCTCAAGAGACTGTAAGAGACTGCGGACATGGCACAAGAGAGGACCAGAGACTGCATACATGGCCCAAGAGACTATCAGAAACTGCATACATGGCTCAAGAGACTGCGGACATTGCACAAGAGACTGTCAGAAACTGCATACATGTGGGGGGGGGGGGGTGACAGAGAGAGACAGGGGGGTGACAGAAAGAGACAGAGGGGGTGACAGAGAGGAGTGTGACAGAGAGAGACAGAGGGGGGTGACAGAGAGAGGGGGGGTGAAAAAGACAGAGGGGTGAGAGAGAGGGAGAGAGAGAGAGGGGGGGTTACAGAGAGGGGTGATGGGGGTCATCACTCCTGATCCGATCCCTGATTCCAGGGGGGGGGGCACTTGCCCCCCCCTTACACCTACCTGCGGACGCCCATGGATATACATTGTAATATTGACATATAATCACACACATAGGTTGGACTTGATGGGCTTGTGTATTTTTTCGACCTCACCTACTATGTAACTATATTCCTTTGATAAAGTCTACTGGATGAAGCATGTCAAGAAGTGATGCCAGACTGGAACCAGAAGTGCCCATTCTGCCATCTTGGAAATTGGAAGTTTGTACCTATCTGCCAATGTAAGCAATACTGGTCTAAATAAACAATTTTTGGTGGGATTTTCTGCACTTGGCTTTTCTTCTTCCTGCATGTTCTTATGCTACCTACCATATGGAAATAATCTGCCTGGAATACCGGATATTTTGAGCGAATCCACCTGGCCATATATCTTAGGGGGCAAGCCTGGAGGCTGGCAAGATTTAAAAGGGGCATCTTTGGAGTACCACGCTGCTTCCACCGCTGACAGCTGAAATGTAAACCAAAAATAAGGCGGAAATGATCGGATGTTAACCACTTAAGCCCCGGACCATTTTGCAGCTAAAGGACCCTTTTTGCGATTCCGCACTGCGTCGCTTTAACTGACAATTGTGCGGTCGTGCGACGTGGCTCCCAAACAAAATTGACGTCTTTTTTTTCCCCACAAATAGAGCTTTCTTTTGGTGGTATTTGATCACCTCTGCGGTTTTTATTTTTTGCGCTATAAACAAAAATAGAGCGATAATTTTGAAAAAAATTCAATATTTTTTACTTTTTGCTATAATAGATATCCCCCAAAAATATACCGGTATAAAAAAACATTTTTTTTTCCTCAGTTTAGGCCGATACCTATTCTTCTTCATATTTTTGGTAAAAAAAATCGCAATAAGTGTTTATTGATTGGTTTGCGCAAAAGTTATAGCGTCTACAAAATAGGGGATAGTTTTATGGCATTTTTATAAAAAAAATTTTTTTTTACTAGTAATGATGCCGATCAGTTTTTATTGTGACTGCGACATTATGGCGGACAAGTTGGACAATTTTGGCACATTTTGGGAACACTGGCATTAATACAGTGATCAGTGCGATTAAAAATGCATTGATTAATGTAAAAATGTCACTGGCAGTGAAGGGGTTAACCACTAGGGGGCAGTGTAGGGGTTAAGTGTGCCCTATGCGTTTTTCTTTTTACTGTAGGGGGCGTGGCTTGGCGTGTGACATCACTGATTGTCTTTCCCTATGACAGGGAACAGACGATCAGTGACAGCCTCACTAGGAAGCACGGGCAGAGGTTTGTTAAAGCCTCATACACACGATCGGACCGTGGACCAACTTTCCCGTGGATTTTTGTTCAAAGGGCGTTGGCCCCAAGTTGGTATTGCATACACACGATCGGACTTTTTAGGCAACAAACATGAACGTAGTGACGTTTCAACGTACTGACGACACTTCAAAAGAGGACGTTCGAATACTCCAGCTCCACCTTTGGTCAACTTCTATATTGTTGTCTGATCTTTTGCATTGGTTCTGAGCATGCGTGTTTGTACTTTGTACAAAAGTCCGTTGGTTTTGTGTACACATGGTCGGACTTTGGTCCATCGGACTTTTGTTGGCAGAAAGTTGGTCCGTTCGCACAGCCAACAAAAGTCAGATGAAACCTGGAAAAAGTTGGTCCGATGGAGCGTACACACGGTCGGATGTTGGTCCAAAACAGCTAATTTGCATGTTGGTTGTCAAAAAGTCCGATCGTGTGTACGGCCCTTTACACTTACCTCTCCCCGTTTTTCAGCTCTGTGACCCGATCGGCGGCGATCGGGTCCGCAGGTCCCGCGGCCACGGTCACGGAGCTCAGGACCGGGTCGCGAGCGTGCCGCCGCCGGCGCGCGAGCGACCCACGGCTGGGCTCTTAAAGAGCAACGTACCTGTACGCGCTTGTGCCCAACCGCGCCATTCTGTCGACGTAAATGTGCAGGAGGCAGTCCTTAAGTGGTTAAGGAGTGGCCCAGTCCTTAACAACCGATGACTCATTCAACTGTCAGTAGGGTTTCCGTTTGACAGCTGAAGTGTAAACAAAGTCCCGGCAGGGGAAATGTAGTCCCCAAGATGAGCGGTCCCATTACAGTGGCTGGACAGTGGACTGCAGCCCAGAGCATGCCCAGGGAGAGCTGGAGACAAGTCTAGAGAGGAGGGGGGGAGACATCAGGAGGCAAGCAGAGGAGACCGGGGCAGAGAAGGACCACGAGGCGAGGAGAGCTGGACGCATGGATTTCTACAAGCTTTTTTTATTTTTGAAGCACATGCTTGAGGCTGAGGCTCTAATGGGCTTCAAAAAAGGGTTGGGCTCGGGGCGCAGAGCACTGCGCCCCGAGCCCTCCCACTTGTGACATTAGCGAATCAACATTCGCTATTGTCTTCCTGCTTCTCCTCCTGGCCAATCAGGACAGGAAGCAGGTCTTAAGACCGGATTGGCCAGGAGGAGAAGCCGGGAAGCTGCCGGAGCCGGGGAAGCTGCCAAAGGTGCCTGCGACCTGGGTGGGGTAAGGTTGTTTGTCACCCCCCCCAAAAAATGAAGCATCAGCCGCCACTGCTATCTATAAATAGAAACGCACACATGTAAATAGTCTATATAACTTCAAGAACAATGAAACAACTCAGCTATATGAGTCACTTTGAGAGAACGCTCTCTGGAATTATGTGATTTAAGGGATAAACTGTGTTTGAGATAAGTAGCAGATTTATCGTGTACTCTTCACGCTTCTATATAATTTACCATGTGCAAATCACAAGTTAGCTAAAGTAGGGGCATTAACTTGATGATAGGGAAGAGACTTATGCAGAAAGATGCATAAAAGCATGTCTGATAGAAAGTTCTGGCATTTAGGAATATATTGAGAAAAAAATAAAAATAACTTTCTTTGTATTAAACTGCCATATCTGTATCTGCTTAAAAGTGTTTTAGGGAAAGAGGAGCATCTTAACCACTTCAGCCTCTGAAGATTGGGCTGCTGAATGACCGGGCCATTTTTCGCGATTCGGCACTGCGTCGTTTTTAACTGACAATTGCGCGGTCCTGCGACGTTGCACCCAAACAAAATTGACGTCATTTTTTCCCCACAAATAGAGCTTTCTTTTGGTGGTATTTGATCACCTCTGCAGTTTTTGTTTTTTGCGCTATAAACAAAAAAAGAGCGACTATTTTGAAAAAAAAAAAAAACACAATATTTTGTAGTTTTCGCTATAATAAATATCCCCATTTTTTTTTTAAAAAGCTAATTTTTTCTCAGTTTAGGCCAATATGCATTCTTCTACATATTTTTAATAATAAAAATCACAATAAGCGTATATTGATTGGTTTGCAGTAAAGTTATAGTGTCTAAAAAAATAGGGGATAGATTTATGGCATTGTTATTATTTAATTTTTTTTTTACTAGTAATGGCGGCGATCTGCGTTTTTTTATCGTGACTGCGACATTATGTAGGACACGTCGGACAATTTTGAAACATTTTTGGGGCCATTATACAGCGATCAGTGCTCTAAAAATGAATTGATTACTGTGTAAATGTCACTGGCAGGGAAGGGGTTTGTATGAACACACGATCTGTCTCTTCTCCCCTTTACACACAGTGATCCCGGTTCTCGCCATGTCACGAGCGACCGCCGGGCACTCGCATCGGCTCCGGGGGCGAGCAGCAGGGGGCGCACGCGCCCCTAGTGGCCACAAATAAAGTGACGTAACATGACGGCGATTCGCGCAGCCGAGCCATGTTGCCGCAGTAAAATTGCGGCAGCTGGTCGGCAATCGGTTAAACTTCAACACCACTTTTTTCTAAAAGAAATAAACAATCCCCTCTGGGTGATCATCGTACATTGACGTCCTTCACAACATGCCGCTTGTGCGCGCTCCCCTGTGGTACGGTGTGTCGCTCGGGACACACCGCATCTCCGATCACGGTAAAGAGCCTATGGCATAGGCTCTTTACCATGTGATCAGCTGTGTCCAATCACGGCTTATCACAGTGTATATAGGAAGTGCCGGTCATCAGCATTCCTCTACTCATGCGCTGTCAGTGTGAGTAGAGGAATGCTGATGACCGGCACTTCCTATAGAGCCGATAAGGTGCTGATAATCAGTACATTGATTATTGGTGCAGTCCCATCAGCGATGCCTGCCAGTGCCCACTAGTGATGCCCACCTGTGCTCACCAGTGATGCCAATTAGTGCCCATCAGTTCTGCCTTTCAGTAACCATCAGTGATGCCTGTCATGAACTTCTCATCAGTTCTGCTTATCAGTGCCCATCAGTGCCTCCCATCAGTGCCCATAAAGGCTGCCCATTAGTGCCCATCAGTTCTGCCTATCAGTGCCCATCAGTTCTGGCTATTAGTGCCCATCAGTGCTGCATATCAGTGCCCATAGATGCTGAATATCAGTGCCGCCTATCAGTGCTGCATAGTGGTGACTCCTCATCAGTGCCACCTCATCAGTGCCGCCTCATCAGTGCCAATCAGTGCTGCATATTAGTGCCTCCTCATCAGTGCCTCCTCATCAGTGCGCATCAGTGCTGCATAGTAGTGCCTCCTCATCAGTGCCACCTCATCAGTGCCGCATTATCAGTACCCATCAATTCTGCATATTAGTGCCTCCTCATCAGTGCCGCCCTCATCAGTGCCGCCTCATCAGCGCACATCAGTGAAGGAGAAAAAATACCTATTTACAAAATTTTATAGCAGAAAACCTTTTTTTTTCAAAATTTTTGGTCTTTTTTCATTTGTTTAGCAAAAAAATAAAAAGCTCAGTGGTGATAAAATACCATCAAAAGAAAGCTCTATCAGTCTAAAAAGAAGATAAACATTATTTTGTCTGGGTACAGCGTTGCACGACTGCTCCATTGTCCTTTAAAGTGTGAGAGCGCTGAAAGCTGTAAATTGGTCTGGGCGGGAAGGGGGTGAAAGTGCCCGATATTGAAGTGGGTAACAAGCCTTAGAGAGTATCTCACTGAAAATGAAACTCCTATTGCAAGGGATGTGTACAATTGTACTTGTATCTCAGAGCTGACTTCTTAAAATGTCAGAGAGTCTAGTCTTGCACTTGAAGTTTTTTTTTACCAGTTATCTTTAATGAAGCACTGTCTGCCACCCAATGGAGTAGCATGGGCACAGGAACGGTTGCCTTGGACACAAACTTAGTAAAGACTTAGGTGAGAAGAGGTGGGAGATTGGTCTCGAGCTCTGATCCCATCAGCGGTGCGCTCCTTCATTTCTCTCTCCCTCTTATGCCCCGTACACACGGTCGGACATTCCGACCACAAAATCCGTCTGATTTTTTCCAACGGATTTTGGCCGAAACTTGTCTTGCATACACACGGTCGGACAAAGTTGGTGGAAAATTTGATCGTTCGGAACGAGGTGACGTATAAAACGTACGACGGAACTACGTAGAGGCCAGCAGCCAATAGCTTTCGTCTCCAAATTTTTTATGAGTATGCGTGGCACATCGGAATTCTCGACACACAATCGTAAAAAACTTTTTCCGTCGGAAATTCAGACGGAAAAAGTCCGATAGAGCCCGACAACATAATCCGATCAGACTTTTTCCATTGGAAATAAAGAGAGCCAGTGGTGCGCTCTGGTTGAGTGTGTGGCAATGCACTCCTTGGTGCATTTGAGGATGGCTCTCTTCTCCTCTCCTCCCTGGGACCACCACCAACCAGAATGCTGTGCACTGGAAATCATCCAACTACCAGTGAGCCTGGTGGGTGAAGGGGGTTATATGGAGTTGGGTTGCACAATAAAGGGGGTGGAGGGGCTGAGTTGCAAAATGGGGGGGAGTGTATGGAGTTAGGAGGCACAATGAGGAGATGAAGGGAGTGGGGTACACAATGAGGGGATGGAGGAATAAAGTGGGGGGTGCTCACTAAGGCTGCTTTCACACTGGGGCGGTTTGCAGGCGCTATTGCGCTAAAAATAGCGCCTGCAAACCGACCCGAAACAGCGGTGCGCTAGCAGGACGGTAAAAAAAAGTCCTGCTAGCAGCATCTTTGGAGCGGTGAAGGAGCGGTGTGTTCACCGCTCCTATACCGCTCCTTCCCATTGAAATCAATGGGACACCGCGGCGCTTTGCAGAGGTTTTTAACCCTTTTTCGCCCGCTAGCGGGGGTTAAAACCACCCCGCTAGCGGCCGCATACCGCGGGTAAAACGATGGTAAAGCAGCGCTAAATATAGTGCTGCTTTACCGTCGCCGCCCGCACCGCCCCAGTGTGAAGCCGGCCTTAGGAGAGTACACGGGGAGGATGAGAAATCCGGGCACACAGTGGAACTTGGGTAAGGCAGAGGTGTTTCTACTATGTATCATATATACACTACTGTGCAAAGGTTTTAGGCAAAAAATATTGTAAATGAAGAATGCTTTGAGAAATAGAAGTGTTAATAGTTTTTTTTTTTTATCAGTTAATAAAATGGAAAGTAGACGAACAGAAGAGAAGTTCAAATCACATCAATATTTGGTGTGACCACCCATTGCCTTCAAAACAGCTTCAATTCTTCTAGGTAGACTTGCACACAGTTTTTGAAGGAACTCGGCAGGTAGGTTGTTCCAAACAGGCGAAGGAACGGAGAAGAATGGAGGGAAGGGTAAGAAGAAGTTGTCAGTGTTTTTTTATTATATTTTTTATTTATTTTACAATTTTAACTTTTTTTTTTATTTATTTTTTATCAGCCCTGTTGGGGGGGGGCTTTGGTGAGATATCAGGGGTCTAACCAGACCCCTGACATCTCCCCTTTGAGATAGAGAAAGGGACTGAGGGCACAGATTCCCCAGTCCCTTCCTCAACAGCCTCTGCCTGCACTGAAGATGAATGGAAAGGAGACAGAGACTCCTCTCCATTCATAAACTGAAGCATCATAAACACAGTTTACAATGCTTTAATGCTTTACAGGGGGTCCCCGACTTACAAACATCCGACTTACAAACGACTCCTACTTACAAACGGAGGGAGACAGCAGGAAGTGAGAGGAAATCCACCCCTAGGAAGGGAAATTCACTCCTGTAAGTGTTAATATGGGAAAAAGGTGTCTCCACTGATGCTTTATCACCAGTCCATGTTTCCCTATCAACCCAAAATTTTCAAAATCCAATTTTCATTGGGACAGAAGGTGAGGTGAAATCTTCTGAACAGGGGCACAGACAGCAAAACAAATGTTACAGGGGTGATAACCCTTCTCTATGTTATCTAAAAAACGTAAAAATTGATTTTTTGGCTGAAGCTACACTTAAAAAATTTGCCTATTCCGACTTACAAACAGATTCAACTTAAGAACAAACCTACAGTCCCTATCTTGTTTGTAACCCGGGGACCCCCTGTAGTTATGAATAGACGGAGTCAGTGATCACTCAGAAAAGTAAGGGGCCGGTATATGACATATTTACTGGCTCCTTCCTCCACTCTCCATCCTGACAGATCTGGGACAAGAGGGGGACTGGAGGAGGACAGAGGGGGACACGGGGGGGGGGGGGGATGAGGGACCAGATGAGCACGGAGGGGAACTTGAGGAGGAGCACAGAGGAAAACCGGAGGAAGACACAGAGGGCGACTGGAGGAGCACATAGGGGGACTGGAGCAGGAGCACACGAAGGGGGACCAGAGGAGCACGGAGTGGGACTGGAGGAGCATGGAGCAGGACATTGAGGGGGACTGGAGGAGCACATAGGGGGACTGGAGCACACGGAGGGGGACCGGAGGAGCACAGAGTGGGACTGGAGGATCATGGAGCAGGACATGGAGGGGGACTGGAGGAGCACAGAGGGGGACTGGAGGAGGAGCACACAGAGGGGGACCGGAGGAGCACGGAGTGGGACTGGAGGAGCATGGAGCAGGACATTGAGGGGGACTGGAGGAGCACATAGGGGGACTGGAGCACACGGAGGGGGACCGGAGGAGCACAGAGTGGGACTGGAGGATCATGGAGCAGGACATGGAGGGGGACTGGAGGAGCACAGAGGGGGACTGGAGGAGGAGCACACAGAGGGGGACCGGAGGAGCACGGAGTGGGACTGGAGGAGCATGGAGCAGGACATGGAGGGGGACTGGAGGAGCACAGAGGGGGACTGGAGCAGGAGCACACAAAGGGGGACCAGAGGAGCACATTGGGGGACTGGAGCACACGGAGGGGGACCGGAGGAGCACGGAGTGGGACTGGAGGAGCATGGAGCAGGACATGGAGGGGGAATGGAGGAGCACAGAGGGGGACTGGAGGAGGAGCACACAGAGGGGGACCTGAGGAGCACAGAGGAGGACACAGAGGGGGACTGGATGAGCACACAGAGGGGGACCGGAGGAGCATGGAGGAGGACATGGAGGGGAACTGGAGGAGCACACAGAGGGGGACCAGAGAAGCACAGAGGAGGACACAGGGGGACAGTCAGGGGTGATCATTGCAGCGGTGGGGGGAGTTATAAGCTCCAATCTCCCTGTATAGATTTCAATAAAGCAGCTGAAAGCTGCAGGAGGGAGAGGAATAGAAGCGGCATTCAACTGCTTTATTAAAATCTATACAGGGAGATCGGTGCTTGTAACTCCCCCCACCACCGCACCAATCACCCCTGACTGCCCAGGTATCGGATTAGGTACAAATGGTCGGTATCGGCACCGATACTAGTAACGATATTGGTGCAACCCTACTTTGTACACAGGGGCACAGTCATGATGGAACAAAGAAGGGTCTTCACCAAACTGTTCCCGAAATGTTGGAAGAGCAGAATTGTCTAAAATGCATGATGTGCCCTTCACCGCACATTCCTAAACTCAATCATTTGGAGGGCTGCCTACAAATGCTTTACCCATATAGTGTATGTAAAATATATTTCATGAATGAAAACGTTTTGGAATAAAATGTATGGTCGCTATGTAATGCCTACCACTAGATTTCACTGGTGGTAATTCATCCTTGTTTTGCCATACCATTCTCAGAATTGTGTACCGTGTCAACCCATTAGGCAACCAAAAAACACGGAATTCTTCATTCACATGAAACAAGTGAAAACAAAGTAACTAAATGGTCCTCGGGATAGTAAGTTATAAGTGGTACGAACATTGAAAGATCAGAGGAACGTTTTGTAGTGCCCTTCTTTTTCGGCAAACACAAACCACTTCCAAGAATTATGAGGACCAGGGGGCGGTGTATAAAGTAAGCTCTGCTTGTGATGCATCAACGCATGTGGCCATTGACAAAAATTGCTGTCTGCTTCGGCTACAAAGAGGTCGTCTACAATAATCAGTATTGGCCACTTAGAGCTGATACAGTCATTCATTTTTTTGTGATAGAAGCCTAATGTTACTCAAGGGGCAATTAACTGAGCCGATACTCATTGATGAGCAAAACATATTTTATCTTTTGATTTCGCAATTAACTGTTCCTGATCCTGAAGGGTTTTATTGCACAGAGCAAAGTCATCGTTCTGACATCAATCCGGTAGCTAGGAGTTAGCCATGCAAATGTTTTTTTTTTATTTTTTTAAAGAGAACCATTCATGATTGGGCCCATTGAAGGACGTGAAAGATTTATAAGAGCGTCAAATAATACAGGCAAATAATTAAAGCAACGAATGCAGCGTTGTAAAAATTAATGCATCAAATGCAAACAGTGTAAGTACCTGAATCTGACCTGGTATCAGTCCCTTGTAGTCCCATTAATGACATAATAGCTCAGACTGGGAGAAGGAGAAGCAGCCCAAAGAGTCAGTCAGTTGTGGAAAGGGGATTATGATAGGAGGAGAGAGCAGGGTCGGACTGACCATTCAGCCACTCGGGCACTGCCCGAGGGCCCTGGGCCACTAGGGGGCCCCATCAGGGTTGCCAGCCTCAGTAAAACCAGGGACAGTATGTAAAAATCTGTGGTTTTTTTACATCTGTCTCTGAAATGTCCCTTACCGACATCCTTTTGGTCTAAAAATCCTGAGATTATAGCTGCCCCACCTCTCCAGTACCTTCTCAGCCAAAAGAAACATGTCTGTGTATACTATGTGTACATGTATGTGTATACTGTGTGATTGTATACTGTGTGTGTGTATACTGTGTGGCCCCATAATCTCCTATTGCCCGGGGGCCCCATGAGTTGTCAGTCCGCCCCTGGAGCAGAGTGACACAGGGACACAGAGTGACACAAGTGAAGAGGAGACCTTTAAAAGTTACTTAACCGCCTGCCGACCGCCGCATGTACATTTACGTCGACACAATGGCATGGACAGGCAGATGGGCGTACAGGTACGTCCCTTTAAATTTGCCGCCGTGCCATCGGGTGCGCGCCCGCCGCGAGCTCTGTGAATGTGATCGCGGGTGCCGCGGACTTGATATCCGCCCGGGATACCGCGGTCGTCTCACGGAGAGGAAGAACAGGGAAATGCTGATGTAAGCAAGCATTTCCCCGTTCTTCCTAGTGACACTGATCACAGCTCCCTGTAATCGGTGATCAGTGTCGTGTCACACATAGCCCCTCCCCCCACAGTTAGAATCACTCCCCAGGACACTCCCCAGGACACACTTAACCCATACAGCGCCACCTAGTGGTAAACCCCTTCACTGCCAGTCACATTTACACTGTAATCAATGCATTTTTAATCGCACTGATCGCTGTATAAATGTTAATGGTCCCAAAATAGCACCAAAAGTGTCCGCTGTGTCCGCCATAATGTCGCAGTCACGATAAAAATCGATGAATGCCGCCATTACTAGTAAAAAAAAAATATTAATAAAAATGCCATAAAACTATCCCCTATTTTGTAGACGCTATAACTTTTGCGCAAACCAATCAATAAACGCTTGTTGCATTTTCTTTTAACAAAAATATGTAGAAGAATACGTATCGGCCTAAATTGAGGAAAAAAACTTTTTTATATTTTTTTGGGGATATTTATTATGGCAAAAAGTAAAAAATAATGTGTTTTTTTCAAAATTGACACTATTATTTTGTTTTTAGCACAAAAAATAAAAACCGCAGATGTGATTGAATACCACCAAAAGAAAGCTCTATTTGTGGGAAAAAAACTACGTCAATTTTGTTTGGGAGCCACGTTGCACGACCGCGCAATTGTCAGTTAAAGCGGCGCAGTGCCGAATCGCAAAAAGTGCTCTGGTCAGGAAGGCCGTAAATCCTTCCAGGGCTGAAGTGGTTAAAATATTATGTTTATGTAGCGCCGGCTACTAATGAGCAGACACTATTGTTTTTCAAATTTAAGTTGTCTGAATCCGCAGTTGGGCTTCAGGCTAATTATTCTAAAAGTTCTGGTTTCTGTACCAGTTCAGCTGGGTTGCACTGGTTTCTCCTTGACCGTGGGTGTCGCTGTCACCACCGGTAAGTGTAGAAATGCAGTTCATCTGGATGTATTGAATGCCACCTATTGCTCGGAAATAGCCCAGTGGGAGTGTTCTTCCTGCTGTGAATTCTGGGAGATGGTATTTAAGGTACCGACGCCATTGTTTTTGTGTTTTTTAGGCGTTTTACCTCGTGGCCCTCCTGGCCTGGGGTGCGCAGCCTATGTATCCTGTGTCTCGGCTGGCCTGAGGCTAAGCAACTGAGAGAGTAGGCCCGAAAAGTCTCGGGGCCTACTGATCCAGGGATGGTCCAGTGCTGGCTCACCTGTGGAGAGAGGCCCAGAAACTGGAGGAACCAGGGGAGGACTTATCCAGGAGAGGACCAAGCGCAAGCCTGGTATCTCTGGAGAAGCCTGGAAACTCAGTTGAAGGCTTCAACCCGGATCAACACCCATACAGTATCGCCGGATCGGCTGCAAGAAACTGGTACCCTATGGCAGTTCTCTGAATTTCTCAAGATCTCTCAGTAATGCTTAAATTTAATCAACAAGTCTGTGGCAGAGACTTTGTTGAGCACCTTACCGGCTGCTAGGCAAAGTGAGAAGGGCCTATCCAGGGGTTGCTGGATCCAGTCTCTTGGAGCTGTTTGTCCTCTGGATTCTTCTAATACCTCTACCCACAATTACCAAGTGCCTGAACTCACCCTTAACCCCCTGACCCTTTATTGGAAGACTTAGTCTTTATTTCAAATAAATAAGCAAAACAAGAACTGGGTGTCGGATTTAACATTCTTTGGGCCACATTCCACGGGACCCCTAAGACGGAGATGCAAGCGGGTGAGGTAACAGTAAGCCCAAATCAAACCAGCAGCTCCTTCGGGGGTGCTACATGTGGGGGCTCGTCCGGGATTTGAACCGGGACCTCTCGCAACTCAAGAAAACTGTCTGTTGGAAGTCTACACAGTAGAGGGTTCTGGACTGCGCCATACCTTTTTACAAGGGGTTAGTTGCGGACCACTGTCTGGCGCGTAGACTGTGGGCGGAGTCTGTCGGTAAGCCCAAATCAAACCAGCAGCTCCTTCGGGGGTAACTGCTACATTTATGAACCGTTATTATAGTTTTTCTTATTATTTATTAATAATAAATAATAATAAAAACTATAATAATAGTTATAAACTATTAAATTATAGGTAGTGGAATTTCCTTTCAAATTTGGCTGTGTGAACGTAATGAATACAAATTTATCCAAAATTATTATTTATTATTAATAAATAACAATAAAAAAACGATAAAAATGGTTAATAAACATAACATTTGAAATATAATAGAAATTATCTGAATGTTTTTTGTTCTTTTGGATTTTCGTTCTTATTTTCAGATTTTCGTTCTTTTGAATTTTCAGGTATTCATAATTTTTTTCGGATTTTCGTTCTTTCTGATTCTTGGATTTTCAAATTTTATGATTTTCGTTCTTATTTTTTTATTTTCTTTCCTTCGGATTTTCAAATTTTCAGATTTTCGTTCTTATTTTCAGATTTTCGTTCTTATTTTCAGATTTTCGCTCTTTTGAATTTTCGGATTTTAGAATTTCGGATTTTCGTTCTTTCGAAATTATTATGAATTATCGAAATAACGGATACCGCATCTAAACGAATGGAATATAAAAAATTTGAATTTATCCGCAGTTACGAATTTATTCGAAATAACGAATATGGATCATAACAAATGATACGAAAAAAAAAACAAAAAACGAATGGAACGAAAGAAAAAAAAAATGTTTTTTGGGCAGTGCACATGTCTACTTACTCTGAAAGCTTTCCGTTATCCGCGGGTAACTGTGTCAGGAACCTGCAGGGGGCTAATTGGTACGCAATCGGTGCCAAGGTTTAGCACAGTTGCAGTGTTTGCTGGATACCAATGATTGCTTTTACTTGTTGCCTCGAATGACTCCTTCTCATTGATATGCGCATCTGTTTCCCGAGCGCGGTTCATTCACCGTCTTAAGAAGAAAAGGATGTCAGCGTAGCCCTCCTCGCATACCTCTTCAGTGTAATAGGTTCGTCTTGACAGGAACATTTTTGAGTAATAACAATACGGATTGGCGAATGAATGGAAATGGCTCTGGGTTATTTTTATCGAGTGGTGGCTGTTGCCTACGGAGGCAATTTAAGGCAATTTGCTGATATTGATAATTAGGCATTCACATGAATCCGAGACGGGAGGAAGGAGCGGCGTCTTCATAAAACAGACTTTTTTCTCCTTGGAGATCAAGGGAAAATTACGCTTTTGATTTATTCGAATTGCGATTCTTGTTATTGTTACGCACATTTTCAGATCAGCATTTGAGTACTAAGGCTCATTTAGACTTGCAAAGAAATTTGAGCCCCCATTAACGCACCCAATGCGTTAAGATATGTTAATGGCACATTTTTGGTGTCTTTTTGATACGTTTGCGTCACATTCTAAAAATGCTCACCAGACCAGTGTATGGATTTTTGTATTATCATCTAGCAACGCATTCTAAATGCATGTCAAACGCACTGTAAACGCTATAAGGGGCATTTGTGATGCATTTGCAGCGCATTTACCTTGACATCAATGGAAGCGTTTGGGAAGCAGCATAGCCTGCCAAATGAAACATGTTGGGTCAATTTGGACGCGACGCAACGCGTGTGAACACATGTAGCACCCTGGTTCTAAACTGGGGCTATCATGTGAATGTCGTTTTTGGCTGGACTGTAAACAGCTCAGGTTGATTGTACAGTTTGTCTGGTCTTTACCTAATCTCAATTTGGTTGTGTATTTCTCACTGTCGCCAGTAGGTGTCACTGGTAACACAGGCCAGTATGAGGTTGAGCGATGATTATTTATTTCTCTTTCAGCCAGCCCAGTAGGAGGTTCTTGGTCGCTGGTGCATTCTGGGAGAGGATATATATTTGGGAGGGGGCCTCTTGCTTTAGGCCCTCCTGGCCTGGGGATGTGCTGCTGAAGTGAGCTCTGCAAGTAGGCCCAGAGGCCTGTCTGGGGCCTACTAATCTTGCAGAGGTCCTTAGGTTGTCTTGCCCAGCGTGGAAGAAGCCAAGCCAAATTGAGAAGATCCAGGAGAGGACCCTTGCTGGAGAGAGCCAGGATGAGGGCTGGTCTCCCAGGAGGGCCTGGTGACTTACTTTTAGGACGCATCTACATCTAAAATGTGCTTACAGTATTGCCGGGTCGCAGTGGTGGCCCGTGCATTGTGGGCGCAAGGGCGCCACCCCCGACACCTCTGCCACCCTCCCTATTCATGTGCCCGGCCCCTTTCAGGACGCCGGACACATGAAATACTATGGTGGGGATAGGCAGGGGGTGTGTATTTTAAAGCACGTGATTAGAGCCAGAGGCTCTAATAGGCTTCAAAATAGGGTGAGCTCAGAGCACTGCCTCCCAATCCTACCCTGTTGTGTGGCATAGTGAATGAATTTTCACTATTTTCACACTAATGTTCCTCCCTGCCAATCAGCAGGCAGGTCAGTGAAACCTGTCTCCCGATTGGCCAAAGCGATCCAATTGGATGCCTAATGCTTTGGCGGAAGAGGAGAGGCGACGGAGGAAGCCTGAGAAACCGAGCGGACACAGGAGTCACAGCCGACTCTTGCCGCCAAGGAGGAGAGCCACCACTTCCCGCAGAGGAGGAGAGCCGCCAAGGAGGAGAGCCACCATTTCCCGCAGAGGAGGAGAGCCGCCAAGGAGGAGAGCCCCGTCACACCAGGAGTGGAGTAGAACCCCCCCACACGAGCAGTAAGTGTCGCCGGACCTGGGGGGGGTGGTTAGTGTAGTGACAGCCGAGCCGGGGGACGCGCCTGGCTGCATTTGATGGGCACAAGTGGCTGCATATACTGGGCACAAGTATATGATGGGCACAAGTGGTTGCATTTGATTGGCACAAGTGGCTGCATATGATTGGCACAAGTGGCTGCATATACTGGGCACAAGTATATGATGGGCACAAGTGGTTGCATTTGATTGGCACAAGTGGCTGCATATGATGGGCACAAGTGGCTGCATTTGATGGGCACAAGTGGCTGCATTTGATGGGCACAAGTGGCTGCATTTGATGGGGCACAAGTGGCTGCATATGATGGGGCACAGTGGCTGCATATGATGGGCACAAGTGGCTGCATATGATGGGCACAATGGCTGCATATGATGGGCACAATGGCTGCATTTGATGGGCACAATGGCTGCATTTTATGGGCACAGTGGCTGCATTTTATGGGCACATTGGCTGCATTTCATGGGCACAGTAAGGCTGCAATTGATGGGAGGGGGGGGGGGGGGTTCAGTATTTTTCAATTTGTTTGCCCCCCCCCCCCCCCAAAAAAAATGTGAGCACCAGCCGCCACGGCCGGGTCGGCTTAAAGGTTCCAGAGGGACCATCAAACGATTCTTCTCGCTGCAGATGGGCAGAGATGGCGATGAGTATGCTGACTTTGTGAACCGGAGGGCTCTGCGGTGTTCAGTGCTGCTGTAGGGCTTCATTCTGCAAGTGTGCAATGTCTGGACACTCTGGGGCTTGAGCCGGAGGCTGTGTATCGTGTGGTAGGCCAAGATCTCCTCACACAGCGGCGAGATGGTGCTCACGCGATGAGATCCAGGAAGAAAGAGAGCGTGTCGTGGGCCTAGTCACAGATCCTTTTATAGTCTCTCCCACAATTCTTCCGTGGAGCAGATGGTTTGCTGGGAGATGTAGTCCATAGTCAGTTCTGCAATTCAGCAATGCCTATCCAGAAGACTACAGCTCCCACAATGCTTTCCTCTGTGCTCAGAAATGTGATGTCAGTGATTCGAGCCCAGCACTAGGGGGACATAGGAGCAAGCTGGAACAATAGGAGTCAAGTCTTCAAAATCAGATAACCGTAGTCCGCTCCCAACTACATTTATAAAAAGAAAGCCAAGGATTGCCTGCATGCAACTTTTGAAAGCTAATTTAAAACCAATTAAAGCTGTAGTAAATTGCACTTTTTTTAAACCCTGCAAGACAATGACATAATGTGCTAGTGTTCATCGCATACTAGCACATTATGAAATACCTTAGAACAAAGCCCCTCTCCAAGGGCGCGCTGTCACCGATGACAGGTCTTCCATCTTCACCGCGTCTTCCTTTTCAGGTTCGCCACCTCTGGCCATCTACTGGCCGTGCAGCGATGACGTCATTCCTGCGCAAAACAACTAAACAGTGCAAGGTTAGGAGATATTCACAGTACCTACAGGTAAGCCTTATTATTTCAGCCCATTGATTTGAATGGAAGTCGGGATCATCATCTTAAAGTGGTTGTATATCCTAAAATTCAACTTGCACCTACAGGTAAGCATAGATTAAGGCTTACCTGTAGGTACAAGAAATATCTCCTAAACCTGCACGGTTTAGGAGATATTTGAAAAGAACGTTTTACAACGTTGTCTATGGCGCATGCGAGCCGTAGACAACGGTGCATTTACAGGGTTAATCCCCATTCACAACTGCGGCTTACCGCAGTTGAAGTGTCCCGCGCGCATGCGGGGAGCGACGTCCTCGCCGCTCTGGCCAATCACAGCGCCGCAGCGGCCGGAGCGGCGATATCCGGAAGGGTATCTGTGGAGAGATGGATGCGGCCGGAGGGGGAGAAGAGGACGGTGTCGGGGGCCCCGATCTAAGGTAAGTGATGCATAATGAGCTAGTATGCTAGTCATACTAGCTCATTATGACTTTGTCTTGCAGGTAGTGTAAAAAAACAAAAAAAAAAAAAACGGGTATACAACCGCTTTAACTGATCCAACTTGTGGCATGCGACTTGGATGGATGAGAATCTTGAAGAAAACCTCACACCAAAATGTAAAAAAAAAAAAACGGCGTAACTTCCCCCCAAAATCGATACAGACCCTTACAGACCATTATCCGAGCATGTAGCCCAGCAGGTCAGTAAAAGGGGTGGGACAAGCAAGCACCCCCCCACTGGACCAATCCAGGCCACATGCCCTCAACATGGACGGGGGGTGGGTGCTCTGGGGCATCAAAGTTGATGGGGACAAAGGCCTCTTCCTGACAACCTTGGGCGGTGGTTGTGGGGGTCTGCAGGCAGGGGGCTTATTGGAATCTGGAAGCTCCCTTTAACAAGGGGGCCCCAGATCCCTGCCCCCCCTATGTGAATGATTATGGGGTACATTGTAGTCCATAAAAAACAAGAGATGATTTTCGAAAAGCCCTGTATTAAAAATGAAGAATGTCCTCGTCATAGCATTGTGTCTTCTTCCTCTGGTCTTCACCGTTCACTTCTTCTCTCGGCTCTTCTCCCCCCGCCGATGACTTCTTCCTCTGCCAACCTGGTCCTCCTCCGACACTGGTTCCCGCTGTTGTGTCAGGTCCGGTGTTTGCCAGTTTTTATAAAGCCATGAGGCGTGGCCATCCAGGGACATCACCTGGAGACCCTGCCCCTTGTGATGTCACACGGAGCCCCGTCCCTGTTACGAGGTGCGGGGTCTCTGGGTGACATCCCCAGAAGAAATGGCAGACACCGGACCTGACACAACAGCAGGAGCCAGCGTCGGATGAGGAAGAAGTCATCGGCGAAGGGAATAGAACTGGGAGAAGAACCAGGAGAAGAAGCGGAGGGAAAGGAACCGGGAAACGAAGAGGAGGGAGAAGAACCAGTAGAAGTGGAGGGAGAAGACACGAAGCTATGACAGGGGAAATTCTTTATTTTTAATAAAGGACTTTTCAAAAATCGTCTTTTCTTTTTGTAACTCTACACTTTTTTTTTTTTTGGTGAATGGGTAGGGGTACAATGTACCCCATACTTATTCACATAGAAGGGGGCCAGGATCTGGGGGCCCCTTGTTAAAGGGGGCTACCAGATTCCGATAAGACACCTGCCCGCAGACCCCCACAACCACCATTCAGGGTTGTCGGGGAGAGGCCCCTGTTCCCATCAACATGGGAACAAGGTGCTTTGGGGTAGGAGGTTGGCTCTGCGCAGAGCCACCCCCTGCCCCAAAGCACCCCCCCCCCATGTTTAGGGCAAAATTTATATCATGTCAGATCAAAGTCAGATTTTGTTCATTGAAGTCGCATGAAAGTCGGATCAGAAGTCATACTACTTTAGTGTTGGATCAGTGTGAACATGGCAACCACAGTCTTAGTAGAAAATCCTGTCCCCTTATGGGCAGCATGCTGCAAATAAGGCTAAAGACAATTGTCTTCAGCCGCTGAACAGTGTATTCAGACAACTGTAGGTGCCACTGTCGGAATACAATGTCCTGGTGGGGGGATGCCTCCATTCACGTAATTTGTGTGGATGGAGGAATGTAAAAAATTCAAAAAAATGACCAATGTATGGCCAGCCTAACTCTGCCTGCCCCTAACCATACTTTCCACTAGAGGGCTCCCTTATAATGCAGATAATGTCTTATATGTCTCCTCTGCATCCAAAGATGGGTGATGAAATCTCACAGAAATTCTGGGTCCAATCAAGATGGTGCCGGGTATCCTCAATCAAGGACAACCTAATCCAATGATAGATTCTGCCTAGTGGCAATATAAAAGGGGCAATCACCAGTGTTGGTCATCTTACTTTAAAAAAGTAATTTAGTTAAGTTACAAATTACTTCTCCCAAAAAGGAATTGCGTTAGTAACTCAGTTACTACATTGGAAAAGTAATTAGTTACGCAGCAAAGTAACTGACTTTTTTTTTAAAATATTCTATACGTGTAACTAAGGGGCGGGTCTAGTATTACTGTAACCAAGGGGCACATTTATTATTGTTATATATCGTGTAACCAAGGGGCTGCTCTATTATTACTCTAACCAAGGGGCAGATCTGTTATAGCGTGTAAGCAAGGGGCTGGTCTATTATTATTATATCGTGTAAGGGGCGGATGGCTACAGAAGAGGGCGAATGTTAAATTAATGGGCAGAGCTCGATATATAACAATAATAATAAATTCGCCCCTTGGTTACAGTAATACTAGACCCGCCCCTTAGTTACATGATAGACGCCCCTTGCAGAGTAGCACGAGCATCGGGAGCGTGCGGCATCGCCTCGTACAATTACATGTTACCTGCGCTGTGTAGAGTTCACTCAGAGCTGTTTAGGTTCGGCAATTTTCGGAAGCTCCGTAGTCCTTCGTACTGTGCAAGCGCTGCTCCTTATCCGGCGGGGGAACTTTTTTGGCAGGACACCGGAATTACACTACTGCCATCTAGTGACGGTAGATGTAATTGGGGTAACTAAGCCAAAGTAATGGGAACTGAGTTACCATGAGGGGAAAAGTAATCAGTTAGATTACTAGTTACCCTCTAAAGTAACTGCGTTACGTAACTCAGTTTATTTTAACTCAGTTACTTACATCACTGGCAATCACCTGACCGCTTTATTCACATTTCCAAACAGAACAGGAGAAACATATGACAGGTGAAATACTCCTTCCCCACACACACAACATGAAAGAATAACTGTGACGGGCATTCCTACACATCCCTTCTCTACATTACCGGGATCCCTGGGTCCTCCAGGTACACTAATACTTCCAGAATTCCTGCTACTTCAAGTACCTGTGCCAGTACATGACATGTGAAGGACCTAACCCACAGTCGCTTAAGCTACCTGTTAAACATAATATCCAACCCTCCAAATCCCCTCACAAATGACATGACAAGATCTTGGAGTAAATGGCCTTGACGGCCTTTTATTAACAATTACTTTAAATTAAACAAATAACATTTTAAATAACTCTTAACCCAACTTTTATTTCCTATTGGGGTCTTCGAGGGTAACACAAACCAATGGTCACTGCGACAAACTTCTTTTAACTTTTGGCCTCCAGACGCAAGCCCCCAGACCCGGAGACGGTACTCGATTTTGCAGTGACCTACCTTTTACCCCTTCCGGGTTAACCCCTCGTTAACCGGAAGGTACCTGATAACCCCATCCACAGATGGGTACCAAACATGTTAACCCCATATCACAGATGGGTACCAACCAATGTAAACCCCATACTACAAGATGGGTACCAACCATGGTAACCCCATACTACAAGATGGGTACAAACCATGTTAACCCCATACTACAAGATGGGTACCAACCATGTTAACCCCATACTACAAGATGGGTACCAACCATGTTATCCCCATACCACCTATGGGTACCAACCATGTTAACCCCCTACCACAGATGGGTACCAACCATGTTAACCCCATACCACAGATGGGTACCAACCATGTTACCCCCATACCACAGATGGGTAGCAACCATGTTAACCCCATACCACAGATGGGTAACAACCATGTTATATATGCATATAACATCCATATTCTCCTCCTCCAAAGACCCAACCACTGCCACGGGCTGTCCTTAACGCCCCTATTATAATTAACCATACTCGGGAGGGTGGGTGGGAATCTTCTCCACCGTCGCTCACTACTGATGTCACTCCCCTCCTTTCTCCTAGCTTTCTAACCCAAGCGCCTCCCCTGCTCCAGCCACTCCCCTTTTCTTAAAGGGGACAAATCTTTCTTTTCCAATAGCATGACTGTGCTGTCCACACCTGTCATGCAGTCCCTGCGTTAATTCTTTTTCTCTCCTTCTGCTCTGGGACTCTCTGTACCTTCAATGACACTCAGAGAATCTGTCAGTACTTCCAATAGTGATTGCTGCCTAAAAGGACTTCTCGAGTTCCCTAAAATGACATTGGGTATGTCCCCTGGCCCAGAAGGATATTTAGACATCAGCTCTGGAAAGAGCTGGTGGTATGCCTTCTTGCCAGTTACCTTGCTTTGTAAAAAAAAAAAAGAGCTATACTCTTGATTGCCTGTTTCGTTGCTGACCTGGACTAACCTGACTACTCTATTGCCTTCTGCCCTACCCCATGACCTCCACTTGAATCTGACCTTTCTTCTGGACCTCCACTTGAATCTGGCCTTTCTTCTGCTCTCTTGTCTATTGCCAACCTGGATTGCTCTGACCACTCTTCGGCTATCTTGCTCATTACCAACCCAGATTGTTTAGACCTCTTCTCTGCTGCCTTGTTCATTGCTGACCTCTGCCTGGATCTGACCATTCTCCAGTCACCCCCAGGTGTACGTTCTCCACATGGTTACCTCCCTGCTCCCGCTCACCCCTTGGTAGGGGGGATTCTTAATTTTTTTTTTAAAAAGATTTTTTATTGAAAATATAGTATAACAAGATAACAATATCATCATACAAACGTTAAAGTGGGGTTGCGGCCAAAAAAAAAAATGTGGCTTAAAAATCATAAAAAAAATAAATAAAATAATTGGAAAAAAATTTTTTTTACTCACCTCTAAATGCCTGTTGCTAGGGGGTCCCTCGTAGTCTGCCACCTTCATTGCCCAGGCTAAACGTCACTTCCTGTAGGCGCCTCACAGTCATCTGGGACCTGTCATGTGTCCCAGATTAGTGAGCGCCGAATCACGGCGCACGGCGCCGCTCGTTCATGCGCAGTGGGTGCCCGGCTGTGAAGCCACAGCCGGGTTCCCACATTAAGAATGCCGGTGCTGCGAGCGGAGCGGGGAACGAGGGGGGGTCTCGTTCCCCCGCATCGCTGGACCCTGGGACAGGTAAGTGTCCGATTATTAAAAGTCAGCAGCTGCAGTATTTGTAGCTGCTGACTTTTAATTTTTTTTTTTTTTTGTTGGCACTCCACTTTAAGGAGTCATGGAACATTCTTTGTTGTAACAAATACAAATGTGTCAGAGATTTGTTTAATTCAAAACATCATATATATTGATGTAGTTGTTAAAAGGTGGAATAGTGAATTGACTTTGAATATGTACATTTATCCTATTGGGTATCCCCATGTATTTTCCTATTCCAACTTGTGTTGTGACTTTCAAAGGGGGGGGGGGTTCCGAATTGTAGAGAAATGTTGCAGGGGTTTGGGTGATACTTCCGAGCTTCTGAGGTAATAGGTTGTTGACTGGGAGCTCTGTTATGAGGACCCTGACAACGACAGGTATTACAGCAGGATCGTACTAGGTAGAGAGAAACAAAGGAATGAGGGTTAGATCGGGGATCGTGGAGGTGAAGGGGGGGAGGGGAGGAGGGGGGCTCTATGGAGGAGGGTCGAGGTGAACCGGGGGGTGGTGGTTATCTCCTCAGTCTCCGCCACATGGCAAATGAATGTGGTGTGGTATCGTTTTGATGTGGGTAAGATTAGGTGGATATGGCAATGAGATTCATGAAATTAAGCGGGGGGGGGGGGGGGGGGTATGTTGACATGCGGTCTCCCAACTTCATTGTGGGGCGATTCTTAGTTCCGTGACCTGGTACCACCATGCAGCAAAACCCATCTCCACCAATAGGAGCTCTGGTGAAGACTGGCTGGTTCTTAGGCTCTGCACCACTGGTGAGCCCACATCGCCTGCCAGTAGGGTTTTGTCATAACAGCAACAATATGGGAGCCTACCCTAACCCCATGTTGTTCTTTTGTTGCAGTCCAAATAAGACTCTATAGAATTCGACATTTGCATGAGTGTCAAATGTCCGAGTCCCCTGCCATGCACTATGACTTCATCCTCCAACCCTTACATCTCTGCTGTGTTCTGTAGTGGTCAAAAGGGGGGTTTAGATAAGGGGGGATAAGGGGGCCCAAACCTTTCCCAGAGCATACATGGCACCGCAGCTACCGCTGACAGCTGCTGCACAGCATCTTTACTTAGGGAGGTAGATCTGTATTGGGGGGAAATCTAAATTTTTAGGGGGGGGGATCTGTACTGGGAGGAGGTGTACTTGGAGGGGAGATCTGTACTAGGAGGTAACTGTACCAGGGGAGGTTTTTTATTTTTTTATGAGGGGAGATCTGTACTAGGGGACAGGCAGATCTGTATGGGGGTATCTGTACTAGGGGTATCTGTACCAGGGGAGAAGAGCTGTACTGTGGGATGAAATCTATACTGGGGGAATGTAATGGGGGAGGGGGGGGTTTCTTCACTGGAAGGCAATTTGTATTGGGATGGGAACTACACTGGATGGGAGCATCGGTACTTGAGGCGTGATCTGTACTCGGTGGGGGAGAGCTGTACTGAAGGATGAAATTTATACTTAAGGTAATGCAATGGGGGTGGGGGGGTATTGGAAGGCGATTTGTACTGGGATGGGAACTGTACTTCAGTGGGAGGATCTGTAATTAGGGGGAGATCTTTACTTGGGGGGGGGAGGGAGATCTGAGACTGATTTCCCCCCAGGAGAAAAATGACCTACGGTCCTGGTTGTCAGGGGGTTAAGGACACAACCAGTGTGTGTCGGGGGACAGGGGCGGACTGACCATTCGGCCACTCGAGCACTGGGCCACTAAGGGGCCTCATCAGGGTTGCCAGCCTCAGTAAAACCAGGGACAGTATGTAAAAATCTGTGTTTTTTTTACATCTGTCTCTGAAATGTCCCTTACTGACATCCTTTTGGTCTAAAAATCCCAAGATTATAGCTGCCCCACCTCTCCAGTACCTTCTCAGCCAATAGAAACATGTCTGTGTATACTCTGTGTACATGTATGTGTATACCGTGTGTGTGTGTGTGTGTATACTGTGTGGGCCCCATAATCTGATTGCCTGGGGGCCCCATATTCTTCTATTGCCCGGGGGCCCCATGAGTTGTCAGTTTGCCCCTGATCGGGGGACACAGAGAGACATGGGCCACTGGGAAGGAGAGTATACTTTCTATTCTATTGTGCCATTTGCATTCATTTAGGAACCAAAAAAACGGTTTCTTTGCATACAAGTTTTCGTGGCCAGAGTACAGCTTTTACGGAACTGTCTTTACTGGATAAAATTAGCGGTTAACAGTTCGCTTTAACTTGAAATTGCTCTTTAAATGTGCATTGCATCGCTTCTGTCAAGGCCAAGTCTTTTTGTAAGTTTCTGCCTTGAGGGACGTGGTCCTCCTTTAAAGTTTCTTTCTTTGTATGTGATTAAATTGGAGCGGTAACATCAAAAATTTATACCCGAGCAACCAATAGACTCCTAATATCACAGCTATTACTTAGAAGGCTTTGGCTAAATTCTTCTCGGAGGCAGTCTCTCAGGAGATTAGGGTTAAAGTTTGATGTAAAATTTATGTTGGGCTCTTAGTGGCTGTAGAATTTTCGATGTGTTTCGGAATTTTCCCTCTTAATAAGACAGCCGCAAAACGTTCCTGGGATGAAGAAGTACGTCTGACCGCATTGTACACGTCTCTTGAAAAATGTCTGGTCCTGATTATTAAATGTGCTCTTTAGCTTTTATACTTAAAATTTGACTTGATGTCTTATTAAAGAGTCTTTCCGAAGTTTGAAGTTTGATTTTCTTCTATGGCCAGGGGGATTAGGGGAAAGTTTTGAATGTTAAGAGACAAGTAACTCCAAATGCTGTATTATATTATTATACAGCAGTGAAGGTCAACTTAATTGATATAGAAGGACCTAAGAGCGGCCCCTGACATCTCTATAGGGCCCCACATAATATTCAGTGAATGTAACACTATATTGAGCTGTCAGAGACTTGTAACAAGAATTGTTCTGAGTCTGCAGACAAGCTAAAGGAGATGATAGGAGATGAAGACCACACATGACAAAACACTGGAGCAGGAGATATTGGAGACTGAGAACATGCTTAACCACCCGAGATCCGCGCTATAGCCGAATGACGGCTACAGCGCGGATCTAACTTTCCGGGACGACGTCTATTGACGTCGTCCCATTCACGAGCGACCTGCGCGCCCCCTGAAGGGCGCGCGCAGCGCACTCTGTGATCAGTGAGTCAGTGAGACTCGCTGGATCACAAATCCCGACCCCTTACCACGTGATCAGCTGCCAGCCAATGACAGCTGATCATGTGATAACAACAGAGCCGGTAATCTGCTTTTTTTCCCGGCTGATCACCGATCAGTCCCGATCACTGCAATGTGCCCAAGGTCCATGGTGCCCATCTGTGCCCTATGCAAGTGCCGCCTACCAGTGCCCACTAGCTCCACCTGTCAGTGCCATCTGTCAGTGCCCACAGTGCCATCTGTCAGTGCCCACAGTGCCAGTGCCCACAATGTGCCTTTACAGTGCTGCACATCAGTGTCACCTACCAGTGCTCATCAGTGTCACCTACCAGTGCCCATCAATGTCACCTATCAGTGCCCATCAGTGCCACCTATCAGTGCCCATCAGTGCCCATCAGTGCCACCTATCAGTGCCATCTATCAGTGCCCATCAGTGCCATTTATCAGTGCCCATCCGTGCCACCCATCTGTGCCACCCATCCATGCCCATCAGTGCCACCTTATCTGTGCCCACCAGTGCAGCCTATCAGTGCCCACCAGTGCAGCCTATCAATGCCCACCAGTGCCGCCTCATCAGTGCATATCAATGAAGCAGAAAAATTTTATAACAAACTATTAAACATGATTTTTTTAATTTTCCATTTTTTTTTTGCAAAAAATAAAAACCCCAGCTGTGATTAAATACCACCAAAAGAAAGCTCTATTTGTGGGAAAAAAAATTATAAAAATGTAATTTGGGTGCAGTGTTGTATGACCGCGCAATTGTCATTCAAAGTGCATCAGCGCCGAAAGCTGAAAATTGGCCTGGGCAGGAGGGGGGTTTAAGTGCCCAGTAAGCAGGTGGTTAAGGAGCCACATTATATGATATTGTAGACTAAGAACATGCTTAAGGCTACTTTCACACTGGAGCGGTGGGGGCGCTGGCGGTAAAGCGGCGCTATATTTAGCGCCGCTTTACCGGCGTTTTAGCAGCGCATTTCGGCCGCTAGCGGGGTGGTTTTACCCCCCGCGAGCGACCGAAAAAAGGGTCAATACCGCCCGCAAACCGCCGCTGCAGCGGCATTTTGCGGGCGGGTTCGGAGCGCTGCCCCATTGTTTCCAATGGGAACGGGCACTATAGGAGCGGTAAATATACTGCTCCTATAGCGAGCCAAAGATGCGGCTTGCAGGACATTTTCCAGCGTCCTGCAAGCGCACCGCTTCAGTTTGAAAGCCCTCGGGCTTTCACACTGAAGACACAGCAACAGCTGTTTCGGGTCGGTTTGCAGGCGCTATTTTTAGCGCAATAGCGCCTGAAAACCGCCCCAGTGTGAAAGGGGCCTAAGGAGCCATATTACATGAAACTGCTATCACAGCCCCTTTGCAAATCAAAGCTTCCACATTTGTACTCCCTAAAGTCCCTTACCTTGACACATTCAATATTTCCTTCAGCAAGTTCTATTATAAAACATAAAAAGAGTGTAGTGCGTTTGTTCTAAACAGAGGCTACTGGTCAAGTATAGCTTTGCTGGGTGATAGGTAGCCCAGCTCATTTGTAGTTTATTAGATAATTTGTATTCCCCTAAATCCAGTGTAACTATAATTCCTCCCTCTTTGCCAGGTGTCACTGATATCTTTGGTATTAGTATGATGAGCTATAGTAAAACTGGCATATGAATATTTATACTTTTCTTAGCCAACCAGTACAAGTTTCCTGGTCACTGGTGCACGCTGGGGGAGAGTATACATATCTGGGGAGGTCAAGTGATCTTTCTCTTTCACCCAGGCCCTAGCCTGGTGTGGGTGTGTGAGGAGCAGCTGTGTGACTAGGCCTGAAGCCCGAGGCCTAACCATGTGCTCCAAACCCTGTGATTTGAAGCCTGTCAAAGGACACGGAAGGATCTGATGAGGACCTGAGATGAAGTACCAGAGGTTACTCTGCCATAGGTGGAAACTGTGGAGAGCCCGGGGGGAAGCATCAAGATGGACACATTCACTGCAAGTTTCGGTTGATATTTGAGACAGCTGGAGCTAAAAAAAAGTACAGAACTCTGGATTTAGCCTAACCGCTTCAGCCCGGAAGATTTTTATCCCCTTCCTGACCAAAATTGGCGTCCTTTTTTCCCACAAACAGAGATTTCTTTTGGTGGTATTTGATCACCTCTGCGGTTTTTATTTTTTGCGCTATAAACAAAAAGAGCGACAATTTTGAAAAAAAAGCTATATTTTTTACTTTTTGCTATAATAAATATCCCCCAAAAATGTAAAAAAAAATGAATTTTGTCCTCAGTTTAGGCCGATACATATTCTTCTACATATTTTTGGTAAAAAAAATCGCAATAGGCCTATATTAATTGGTTTGCGTAAAAGTTATAGCGTCTACAATTTTTAGGCGATTTTTATTGTGACTGCGACATTATGGGGACACATCGGAAATTTTTGACACATTTTGGGACCATTGTCATTTATACAGCAATCAGTGCTATTTAAATGCACTGATTGCTGTGTAAATGACACTGGCAGTGAAGGGGTTAACCACTAGGGGGCGGGGAGGGGTTTAGTGAGCCCTGTGTGTGTTTTTTTTACTGTAGGGGGGGCGTGGCTTAGCGTGTGACATCACTGATCGTCTTTCCCTATGACAGGGAACAGATGATCAGTGACAGCCTCACTAGGAAGCACGGGGAGAGGTTTGTTTACACATACCTCTCCCGTTCTTCAGCTCCGTGACCCGATCGCGGGACACCAGCGGCGATCGGGTCCGCGGGTCCCGCGGTCATGGAGCACAGGACCAGGTCGCGAGCGTGCCGCCGGCGGCGCACGCGCGACCCACGGCTGGGCTCTTTAAGAGCAACGTACCTGTACGTTGATGTGCCCAGCCGTGCCATTCTGCCGACGTAAATGTGCAGGAGGCGGTCCTTAAGTGGTTAAGGGTGGCAATCTGAGCACCACTTTAAGGGGGGCATCCTTCCTATTGACCACCAATGTAAGGAGCATTGTTCCTATTGAGCCTGATGATTTGGTTTTAGTAAGGGTTCCGTGAGACATGAAAATTTATTTTTCTGGTTCCTCTAGGGTTAAACGATTGAGAAAGCCTGGTATAGAGGATGGGATAAATAGCTTGATCTCAGTGTTTGCTGACGGCACAAAAATATGTAGGGCAATAACATCACAGCAGGACATAGAAACTTTACAAGAGGATTTAAATAAATTATTGAAGTGGGCTACTGCATGGCAAATTAAGTTTAACATTGGTAAGGCAATGCACTTGGGGGGTAAAAATATAAACGCAAGTTACTCTTAGGTGGGAGAACCCCTAGGGGATTCCAGGATGGAGAAGGATCTGGGGGTCCCAGTAGAAGACAGACTGAGCAATAGCATGCAATGTCAAGCTGCAGCTACCAAAGCCAGCAGAATATTAGCATGCATGACATGTGAAGGACCTAACCCACAGTCCCTTAAGCCATCCATTAAACATAATATCTAACCCCTCCAAATCCCCTCACAGATGACATGACAAGATTTTGGAATAAATGGCCTTGACGGCCTTTTATTAAAAATTACCTTAAAATTAAATAAAAAACATTTTAAATAACTCTTAACCAACTTTATGTACTTTTGGGGTCTTCTCGGGGAACCCCACCCCACTGGTTACTGCGCCAAACTTCTTTAAACTTTAAGCCTCCGTTCGCAAGCCCCCAGACCCGGAGACAGTACTCAACTTTCACAGTGACCTACCTTTAACCCCTTCCTGGTTAACCCCTCGTTAACCGGAAGGTACCTGATAAACCCCCATCCACAGATGGGTACCAACCATGTTAACCCCATCCCACAGATGGGTACCAACCATGTTAACCCCCCATACCACAGATGGGTACCAACCATGTTAACCCCCATCCCACAGATGGGTACCAACCATGTTAACCCCCATCCCACAGATGGGTACCAACCATGTTAACCCCCATCCCACAGATGGGTACCAACCATGTTAACCCCCATCCCACAGATGGGTACCAACCATGTTATCCCCATACCACAGATGGGTACCAACCATGTTATATATGCATATAACTACCATATTCTCTTCCTCCAAAGACCCAACCACTGCCCGGGCTGTCCTTACAGCCCCTATCATAATTGACCATACTCGGGAGGGTGGGTAGGAATCTTCTCCTCCGTTGCTCACTGATGACCTCACTCACCTTTCTTCTTCCTAACTTCCTAACCAAGCGCCTCCCCTGCTTCGGCCCCTCCCCTTTTCTTAAAGGGGACAACTTTTTCTCTCCACAAGCATGACTGTGCTGCCCACACCTGTCATGCAGTCCCTACGCCAATGCTTTTCTCTCCTTCTGCTCCGGGACTCTCTTTAAAAAAGGGATATACTCCAGGGATAAAACAATAAGCCTGACACTTTATAAAACTCAAGTTAGGCCACATCTGGAGTATTCCGTCCAGTTCTGGTCACCAATCTTCAGAAGGGATGTGCTGGAGCTGGAGAGAGTCCAAAGAAGGGCAACAAAACTAATAAGGGGACCTCAAATTACGAGGAACGACTACAAACACTAAATCTATTCTCTTTGGAGAAGAGACGCTTCTAGAGCAAAGCTATTGGAATGGCCTCCGCTCTGCTCGCCGTCACACACAGCCCCGCCTCCTCCTAACCCCACGCCTGTGATAGACAGAATGCTGGGATGTTGTTCTGTCTATCACAGGCGCGGGGTTAGGAGGTGGCGGGGCTGTGTGTGGCGGCGAGCAGAGCGGAGGCAAGTTCATGTAAGCTGTAACAGCGTGCTATCCACTCTGTGATCTCCGGCTCTCCTCTTCCTTCCTCTTCCACAGTGAGTCTGCAATGGGGGCACAGTGAGGCTGCAAGGGGGCACAGTGAGTCTGCAATGGGGGCAAAGTGAGTCTGCAATGGGGGCATGGTGAGGCTGCAATGTTGTCACAGTGAGGCTGCAAGAGGCACAGAGAGGCTGCAATTGGGGCACAGTGAGGCTGCAATGGGGGCACAGTGAGTCTGCAAGGGGCACAGTGAGTCTGCAATGGGGGCACAGTGAGTCTGCAATGGGGGCACAGTGAGTCTGCAATGGGGGCATGGTGAGGCTGCAATGTTGTCACAGTGAGGCTGCAAGAGGCACAGTGAGGCTGCAATTGGGGCACAGTGAGGCTGAAATGTTGGCACAGTGAGGCTGCAATGTTGGCACAGTGAGGCTGCAATGTTGGCACAGTGAGGCTGCAATGCTGGGCACGATGAGGCTGCAATGTTGGGCACGGTGAGGCTGCAATATTGGCACAGTTAGGCTGCATGGAGCACAGAGAGGCTGCAATTGGGGCACGGTGAGGCTGCAATGTTAGCACAGTGAGGCTGCAATGTTGGCACAGTGAGGCTGCCATGTTGGCACAGTGAGGCTGCAATGTTGGCACAGTAAGGCTGCAATGTTGGGCATGGTAAGGCTGCAATTTTGGATACAGTGAGGCTGTAATGGGGGCACAGTGAGGCTGCAATGTTGGCACAGTGAGGCATCAATTTTGGCACAGTGAGGCTGCAATTTTGGCACAGTGAGGCTGCAATGTTGGGCACAGTGAGGCTGCAATGGGGGTACGGTGAGGCTGCAATGTTGGCACGGTGAGGCTGCAATGTTGGCACAGTAAGGCTGCAATTTTGGCACAGTGAGGCTGCAATGTTGGGCACAGTGAGGAATTATACTAATTCTTGAGAGTAAGTGCGAAAATTGGGACAGGCTTGTAGGGGCCCCAGTGCATTACTTTGCCCAGGGGCCCATGGTGCTGGTAAGATGGACCTGGTGTCAGCAGGAAGTATGGATAGTTTTAAAAGACTCTTGGATGGGCATCTGAGCGAAAACAATATACAAGGAAATGGGAAATGATTTTCTACACAG
Organism: Lithobates sylvaticus; assembly: GCA_028564925.1. Lineage (NCBI taxonomy): Eukaryota > Metazoa > Chordata > Amphibia > Anura > Ranidae > Lithobates > Lithobates sylvaticus. The sequence goes on along the minus strand of CM053030.1, from coordinate 519,238,298 downwards.
ACACACCTACACAGGTTGAACTGGATAGACTCTTTATTCAACCTTACCTACTATGTAACTATGTAAAGATTTTGTGCCTGGAGTTCAGCTTTAAACATAAGGCCAGTGATAAAAATATAATTTTAGTGTATTTTATGATTGCAATGGCGACTCATTGCTAAAACAATCTTCCTAATTGCTCTGGGCATCTTCTTTTATAGAAGGGAGGAAACATGTGAGCCAGAAGTGGGAAAACTGAGAAGACGAATAGAACTATTTGTCATCTGGAGGATGGATTAGAGGAGAAGTAAACTTTGAGATTGCTCTATTAGTAATTTGCGCCGCAATGACAGATGTCCCGAGAGGACGCGTGTAAACACACAGATGTTTCTGGTTATGCTAATTACAAGCATATGGTGTGAAATATGTGCTAGAAAATTGTGTTTTCTAATGGGAATAACCCTGGGCGCTCTACAAAGCCCGCCTCCGTCCATTCCGGCTGTAACACTAAATCCAGGTATTAAAACTCGCTCTAGATGCCGGGAAGTGGACGGCGAGGGGAGGAAATCTGGACCGTGTCCTCAGTTGTGAAGGTCTTTCAAGGGCTGTTCATGAAAATTTATATTTTTTTATACAGAATTATAGTTTGATTACTGACTAGAAGAGACTTTTTTTTAAAGTGGACCAGTAACTTTACAATGAATCGCTGGCCTCAATACACAGCAAAATTATTTGTCTTCAAAAAGTTCTTTTGTCATTAAAAACTTTCTTGAGCTTCAGCTGAGTGACTTTGACTAGGCTGAAATGATGTCATCAGTCTGCTGCAGGCAGGAGGACGCATTTCCTCAGTCTCCTCACTCCTAGTAATCAGACTTCCACTGACACCAACCATGAGGCAGTACTGCTCTATCTGAAACATATGACGTATTTTCGGTCACTAACACCAACAACAGGGGCACTGTTCCTCCCACCAACTTCATTGATGAAGTTTTTTATTGTTACTGCGACATTATGGCGGACACATCGGACATTTTTAACACATTTTTAGGACCATTGTCATTCATACAGCAATCAGTGCTATTTAAATGCACCGATTCCCGTGTAAATGACACTGGCAGTGAAGGGGTTAACCAGTGGGTGGCAGTGTAAGGGTTAAGTGTTCCTAGGGGTGTGTTACTAACTGTTGGGGCGTGGCTGTGTTTTAGTGAACACTGATCTCTGCTCCAATCACAGGAAGCAGAGATCGGTGTCACTAGTTTTTAGGCAGAACGGGGAGATGCTGTTTACTTCCGCATCTCCCCGTTCAGCCTTCCCATGAGACGATCGCGGGTATCCCCGCGGTGATCGAGCCCGCGGGACCCACGACCGGACTCACGGGGGTCCCGACCGGTGCGCATGCGCACCAGGGGGCGGAGCACACGCGATGGCACGGCAACAATGTGGTTAAAGGGGAGGTCCATCCTAAAAAAAAATACATAAAAAGGCTCCAAAGAAAAAAAACTGAAATGGCTGTTGCTAGGCAGATCATCCTAATCTGCCTCTTCCTATTCCGCGGTGATCTTCTGTCTTCTCCTCCTCACGTTGTCTTCTGGGGAATGGGGCGCGGTGTGTTGTGGGTTAACTGTGTGCCCCACAACACAGCGCGCCCCATTCACAAAGTGCTGCGCGACTCGCACATGCGCAGTAGGAAACGGGCAGTGAAGCCACAAGGCTCCACTGCCTGTTTCCCTTACTTTGAATGGCGGCGTCGGGACCCGAGAGCCGAGGGACGGGTCGGCCTCCGGCGGCCGACATCGCGCGAACCCTAGAAAGGTAAGTGCTTATTAAAAGTCAGCAGCTACTGTGTTTGTAGCTGCTGACTTTTAAATTATTATTTTTTTCGCTGGCCCACCCCTTCAAGCTTCTGAGGGACTGGGTCACTTCTCAAGCAAAACCTCACTAATAACGGAACCGCTCTTCAGATGGGCAGCAGTAGACTAGTCTTCTCAAAAGGAATCTGCTACCTCAACTTACAGAGTTCCCATGGCTCCAAACTGCTCCCAATTGAGGGATGAGGTTGGTGTCTGCTGTTCCTAATGTAGCACCCACTAGTGTAGAGTGCTAGGTAGTGTAAATATTTTTTTTTTTTAGTGTAGGTAAATTTAGGCTGGGCTGGCAGCCAAGCCTGTGTTGAATCTGGGTCAGGGTGAGTGACTTAGGAAGGCTGCATGACTCATCAGGCCGCACATCTGGTGCCTTCCCCTATTTGCTGGAACCTTGGAGGAGCTTCCAGAAGAATGGGAGGGAGGTTAGGAAGAGCTGCCTGGAGTATTGAGGAGGGCCCCAGCCAATTCCCAGCAAATGGGCTGACAGTGGGTAGGCCCCTCTTAAATACTCAGGGTCAGGCCAGCAGGGCAGTGGAGTTCAGGTGGAAGCTGGAGATGGAGTGCTGAGGAGGCTGTCAGTGGCCCTTGTATACAATATACTGCTAAGGGTATAGGGAATGCAGGGATGCAAGGTAGAGGAGATCAAGGCTGGGAACTTAAGCAGGAGCTAGGCAGAGGGGGGCAAGAGGAAGGCAGAGGAGTGTAGGCTGGATCTAGCAATCAGGAACAAACTGGTAGCAAGGAAGGAATCAGAATCGTGATGCGCTGGGGGGAAGGGAGGAGCAGCCTTAAAGTGGTTGTAAACCCACAATAAAAAAAAAAAAACCTGCAAGACAAAGCCATAATGAGCTGGTATGCATAGAATACTAGCTTATTATGAAATACTCACCTTAGATAAAAGCCCCCGTAGTGGACCCCTTACACCGATCCAACCGGCGACATCGCTCCCGGAGTTACTTCCGGGTATCGCGGGCTTCGGCGCTGTGATTGGCCAGAGCTTGGAGGACGTCACTCCAGCGGTAACTGCACACTAGCTGAAGCAACGGCACGAACGTGCCATTGCTTCAGTGCGCAGATGACGTCGGCACATGCTGATATAGGGGATATCTCCTAAACCGTGCAAGTTTAGGAGATATCCGGGGTAGCTACAGTTAAGCCTTATTATAGGCTTACCTGTAGTAAAAAGTGGTCTGTAAGAGTTTACAACCACTTTAAGTAGCCCCCCCGGCAGCTGAACACTAATGTTCTTGATTACCACAGCCTGCTGGCTCCTGGGAGACACCTGCTGGTGGACATTAGAGCTGCAGCAAACAGCCCAGAACAGGATAGTGCCACCAGCAGATTAGCACTAGTTAAAAGATCAGTGAACCCTCACCACTCACAAACAAAAATAATAATTTAGGCAATAACCGATTCGTCATACAGGTGGGATACCTCCTCCAGTACCAATAGACTACTGTATAATCATGGGAGGTTGGGACAAAGGGATGTCACCAAGAAGGTAAATAAGAGGAGGGTCTGAACTGGTATATTGTAAGAATTTGGTTTGCCAGGAGTGGTTAATGTGCCACTCTTGCTGAACTTATTTTTGATAATTTGTGTTTCATTAATAAAGCCTTATATTTTTGCTTAAATATACCGTGGTTGACCCTCCTCTTATTTACCTTCTTGGTGACATCCCTTTGTCCCAACCTCCCATGATTATATAGTGCCACCAGCAGGTGAACTCAATCCTAACATAGGCTCTGCCTGACCCAAGAAGGCTGCTAGAGTCACATGGGGCAGGTGCATCCAATTGTAAAGCTTCCCTAGTGACCCAGGATTAATAGAGGAACCATGATCCTCTTGACCTTCTCTCCAACTGCAGTGCCCCAGCGGAAGAGCACCACCCGTGGTGGACAACGTAGACTGCACCTGTATACATGCTGAATGCTGAGAACAAGGGAAGCGGAGATGAGGGGGCACTGCAGCTGTACATAGAGGGGTAAGATCTGTGGGAGGAGTCATGTCATCCTTTCTGCTACCGACTGCTGAGACAGGGGAGCAGAGACGATCATCTCTGCGGCTGCATGGAGATGCGCAGGATCTGGCGGTGGAGTTCAGTCCTCCTTTCTTCTGCCAACTGCAAAGACAAGGTGGGGGCCGATACGAGGAGGGTGCCACAGCTGCAGGAGAGGTGCGAGGACCACATGAAATGGCCTGGCAGCCGGATTAGGCCCCCGGGCCTTGTGTTTGACACGTGGATTAGAGAGGGAACCTGTGGAGAGTTACAGGGATAGCGCTAAGTTTATAGTTATGTAATGGCCATTATAATTATTTGAAAAGCCTTGCTTTGTTTCCCGTCTGGCATTTGCCTTTAACCGGTTCCCGACCGGCGCACGACGCTATACGTCGGCAGAATGGCACGGACAGGCAGGAGGGCATATATATAAGTCCCTCCTTAATGCCGTCCGTGCCATCGGGAGTGCGCCGGGAGGGACCCCCGTGAGGCCGGTCGCAGGTCCCGCGGACTCGATCGCCGCGGGGACACCCGCGATCGTCTCACGGGAAGGCTGAACGGGGAGATGTGGAAATACACAGCATCTCCCCGTTCTGCCTAGCAACTAGTGACGCCAATATCTGCTCCCTGTGATTGGAGCAGAGATCAAAATTCACTAGCTGACAGCCACGCCCCACCACAGTAAGAAACACACCCCTAGGCATACTTAACCCCCTACACTGCCCCCTTGTGGTTAACCCCTTCACTGCCAGTGTCATTTATACAGGAATCAATGCATTTAAATAGCATTGATTGCTGTATAAATGACAATGGTCCCAAAAATGTGTCAAAAAATGTCCGATGTGTCCGCCATAATGTCGCAGTCACAATAAAAATCGCTGATCGCCGCCATTACTAATAAAAAAAAAAAATATTAATAAAAATGCTATAAAACTATCCCCTATCTTGTAAACGCTATAACTTCTGCGCAAACCAATTAATAATGTCTTATTGCGATTTTTTTTTACCAAAAATATGTAGAAGAATACGTATCGGCCTAAACTGAGGAAAAAAATGTTTTTTTTTATATATTTTTGGGGGATATTTATTATTTTGTTTTTTTTCAAAATTGTCGCTCTTTTTTGTTTATAGCGCAAAAAATAAAAACCGCAGGGGCGATCAAATACCACCAAAAGAAAGCTCTATTTGTGGGAAAAAAAGGACGTCAATTTTGTTTGGGAGCCACGTCGCACGACCGCGCAATTGTCAGTTTAAGCGACGCAG